>CM046848.1:9969409-10266909 GCA_025618425.1 Heliocidaris tuberculata
TAAATTTACCCACGAGAGTTGCCGATGCTATAGTATTAGAACAAATTTCTCACACATTGTAAATAATTAATTAATTCTAATACATGAATCCGCCATGGATCTAGCTAGGCATGCGGCTTTTCATTGTTCAGTACTCCCCTGTCCCTCAAAGAAAAGGAATAAATTAACTGCGAAGGGTTGCAAGGGCTGCCTGTCGGTGTTTGTACCTGGTGTAGCCGAATACCATTCAACCCGCCTCCGTGGTCTAGTGGTTAAGGCGTTTTGGCGTACAGTGCCAAAGACCCGGGTTCGACTCCCGGCGGAGACAGTTTTTGCAAACCCTGCAGTTATTTCCACAAAAAAAGAAGTCAGTAAGGAGGAACAATGAATTTAGCTACGCAAATTATTTCTCTCATTCAATTCAATTGACTTCTCACATTATGTAAATTTACCCACGAGAGTTGCCGATGCTATAGTATTAGAACAAATTTCTCACACATTGTAAATAATTAATTAATTCTAATACATGAATCCGCCATGGATCTAGCTAGGCATGCGGCTTTTCATTGTTCAGTACTCCCCTGTCCCTCAAAGAAAAGGAATAAATTAACTGCGAAGGGTTGCAAGGGCTGCCTGTCGGTGTTTGTACCTGGTGTAGCCGAATACCATTCAACCCGCCTCCGTGGTCTAGTGGTTAAGGCGTTTTGGCGTACAGTGCCAAAGACCCGGGTTCGACTCCCGGCGGAGACAGTTTTTGCAAACCCTGCAGTTATTTCCACAAAAAAAGAAGTCAGTAAGGAGGAACAATGAATTTAGCTACGCAAATTATTTCTCTCATTCAATTCAATTGACTTCTCACATTATGTAAATTTACCCACGAGAGTTGCCGATGCTATAGTATTAGAACAAATTTCTCACACATTGTAAATAATTAATTAATTCTAATACATGAATCCGCCATGGATCTAGCTAGGCATGCGGCTTTTCATTGTTCAGTACTCCCCTGTCCCTCAAAGAAAAGGAATAAATTAACTGCGAAGGGTTGCAAGGGCTGCCTGTCGGTGTTTGTACCTGGTGTAGCCGAATACCATTCAACCCGCCTCCGTGGTCTAGTGGTTAAGGCGTTTTGGCGTACAGTGCCAAAGACCCGGGTTCGACTCCCGGCGGAGACAGTTTTTGCAAACCCTGCAGTTATTTCCACAAAAAAAGAAGTCAGTAAGGAGGAACAATGAATTTAGCTACGCAAATTATTTCTCTCATTCAATTCAATTGACTTCTCACATTATGTAAATTTACCCACGAGAGTTGCCGATGCTATAGTATTAGAACAAATTTCTCACACATTGTAAATAATTAATTAATTCTAATACATGAATCCGCCATGGATCTAGCTAGGCATGCGGCTTTTCATTGTTCAGTACTCCCCTGTCCCTCAAAGAAAAGGAATAAATTAACTGCGAAGGGTTGCAAGGGCTGCCTGTCGGTGTTTGTACCTGGTGTAGCCGAATACCATTCAACCCGCCTCCGTGGTCTAGTGGTTAAGGCGTTTTGGCGTACAGTGCCAAAGACCCGGGTTCGACTCCCGGCGGAGACAGTTTTTGCAAACCCTGCAGTTATTTCCACAAAAAAAGAAGTCAGTAAGGAGGAACAATGAATTTAGCTACGCAAATTATTTCTCTCATTCAATTCAATTGACTTCTCACATTATGTAAATTTACCCACGAGAGTTGCCGATGCTATAGTATTAGAACAAATTTCTCACACATTGTAAATAATTAATTAATTCTAATACATGAATCCGCCATGGATCTAGCTAGGCATGCGGCTTTTCATTGTTCAGTACTCCCCTGTCCCTCAAAGAAAAGGAATAAATTAACTGCGAAGGGTTGCAAGGGCTGCCTGTCGGTGTTTGTACCTGGTGTAGCCGAATACCATTCAACCCGCCTCCGTGGTCTAGTGGTTAAGGCGTTTTGGCGTACAGTGCCAAAGACCCGGGTTCGACTCCCGGCGGAGACAGTTTTTGCAAACCCTGCAGTTATTTCCACAAAAAAGGAAGTCAGTAAGGAGGAACAATGAATTTAGCTACGCAAATTATTTCTCTCATTCAATTCAATTGACTTCTCACATTATGTAAATTTACCCACGAGAGTTGCCGATGCTATAGTATTAGAACAAATTTCTCACACATTGTAAATAATTAATTAATTCTAATACATGAATCCGCCATGGATCTAGCTAGGCATGCGGCTTTTCATTGTTCAGTACTCCCCTGTCCCTCAAAGAAAAGGAATAAATTAACTGCGAAGGGTTGCAAGGGCTGCCTGTCGGTGTTTGTACCTGGTGTAGCCGAATACCATTCAACCCGCCTCCGTGGTCTAGTGGTTAAGGCGTTTTGGCGTACAGTGCCAAAGACCCGGGTTCGACTCCCGGCGGAGACAGTTTTTGCAAACCCTGCAGTTATTTCCACAAAAAAAGAAGTCAGTAAGGAGGAACAATGAATTTAGCTACGCAAATTATTTCTCTCATTCAATTCAATTGACTTCTCACATTATGTAAATTTACCCACGAGAGTTGCCGATGCTATAGTATTAGAACAAATTTCTCACACATTGTAAATAATTAATTAATTCTAATACATGAATCCGCCATGGATCTAGCTAGGCATGCGGCTTTTCATTGTTCAGTACTCCCCTGTCCCTCAAAGAAAAGGAATAAATTAACTGCGAAGGGTTGCAAGGGCTGCCTGTCGGTGTTTGTACCTGGTGTAGCCGAATACCATTCAACCCGCCTCCGTGGTCTAGTGGTTAAGGCGTTTTGGCGTACAGTGCCAAAGACCCGGGTTCGACTCCCGGCGGAGACAGTTTTTGCAAACCCTGCAGTTATTTCCACAAAAAGGAAGTCAGTAAGGAGGAACAATGAATTTAGCTACGCAAATTATTTCTCTCATTCAATTCAATTGACTTCTCACATTATGTAAATTTACCCACGAGAGTTGCCGATGCTATAGTATTAGAACAAATTTCTCACACATTGTAAATAATTAATTAATTCTAATACATGAATCCGCCATGGATCTAGCTAGGCATGCGGCTTTTCATTGTTCAGTACTCCCCTGTCCCTCAAAGAAAAGGAATAAATTAACTGCGAAGGGTTGCAAGGGCTGCCTGTCGGTGTTTGTACCTGGTGTAGCCGAATACCATTCAACCCGCCTCCGTGGTCTAGTGGTTAAGGCGTTTTGGCGTACAGTGCCAAAGACCCGGGTTCGACTCCCGGCGGAGACAGTTTTTGCAAACCCTGCAGTTATTTCCACAAAAAAAGAAGTCAGTAAGGAGGAACAATGAATTTAGCTACGCAAATTATTTCTCTCATTCAATTCAATTGACTTCTCACATTATGTAAATTTACCCACGAGAGTTGCCGATGCTATAGTATTAGAACAAATTTCTCACACATTGTAAATAATTAATTAATTCTAATACATGAATCCGCCATGGATCTAGCTAGGCATGCGGCTTTTCATTGTTCAGTACTCCCCTGTCCCTCAAAGAAAAGGAATAAATTAACTGCGAAGGGTTGCAAGGGCTGCCTGTCGGTGTTTGTACCTGGTGTAGCCGAATACCATTCAACCCGCCTCCGTGGTCTAGTGGTTAAGGCGTTTTGGCGTACAGTGCCAAAGACCCGGGTTCGACTCCCGGCGGAGACAGTTTTTGCAAACCCTGCAGTTATTTCCACAAAAAAAGAAGTCAGTAAGGAGGAACAATGAATTTAGCTACGCAAATTATTTCTCTCATTCAATTCAATTGACTTCTCACATTATGTAAATTTACCCACGAGAGTTGCCGATGCTATAGTATTAGAACAAATTTCTCACACATTGTAAATAATTAATTAATTCTAATACATGAATCCGCCATGGATCTAGCTAGGCATGCGGCTTTTCATTGTTCAGTACTCCCCTGTCCCTCAAAGAAAAGGAATAAATTAACTGCGAAGGGTTGCAAGGGCTGCCTGTCGGTGTTTGTACCTGGTGTAGCCGAATACCATTCAACCCGCCTCCGTGGTCTAGTGGTTAAGGCGTTTTGGCGTACAGTGCCAAAGACCCGGGTTCGACTCCCGGCGGAGACAGTTTTTGCAAACCCTGCAGTTATTTCCACAAAAAAAGAAGTCAGTAAGGAGGAACAATGAATTTAGCTACGCAAATTATTTCTCTCATTCAATTCAATTGACTTCTCACATTATGTAAATTTACCCACGAGAGTTGCCGATGCTATAGTATTAGAACAAATTTCTCACACATTATATATATATATATATATATATATATACATATACATAGTGTAGGGTGAGGGTGTGTAAACATGTATATGTTTTTTCTCTTTACATGTCCAAGATACTTTAGCATCATGCTTTGCAGTTTTGTAGTATGATTTGAATATTGAGCGAGCAAACAATGTTCAAAATTATATATATATTATATATATAAAAGCATGACATTTCTAATAGTTTTTTTTTTTTTTATATATATATATATATACACACACAAACACATATAAACATATATATATATATATATATATATATTTATTTATTCATTTATTTATTTATATATATATATATATATATATATATATATATATATATATATATATACATATACATAGTGTAGGGTGAGGGTGTGTAAACATGTATATGTTTTTTCTCTTTACATGTCCAAGATACTTTAGCATCATGCTTTGCAGTTTTGTAGTATGATTTGAATATTGAGCGAGCAAACAATGTTCAAAATTTGTTAGGTCGCAATTATATTGTAATATAAAAACGGGGAAACACAATTCTCATGGGGTTTCATTTGCAAAACTTCACAATGAAAATTTATTTAATACGCTATACATTAAATACGAGCGAGCATTTGGGAATATTGGCTCTAAGTCACTTTGGATTTGGGGCACATGTGATGGAAAAGGGAAACGTGGTACTTATCAAGGGGGGGGGAGTACTTATCAAGGGGAAAGGACACTTATTAGAAAAATAAATGAATGTGTAGAAAAAGTAGAAAAGGCAGTAATCAGAAGTGAAAATGGGGCATTTATGAGAACGGAAAATGTTCTTATAAAGTAGACAAATTAAATCAGTGCCTGTATACTACAAAGGGAAAAAAATGACTTCTTACATTAAAAGGAATAAAAGGGATAAAAAGGGATAAATGCTCTTGTTGAAATAGGAGCATTTATCAAAGGTTAGGTGAGGGATGAGATGTATACAATTATCAAAATGGGCTCTTATAAGAATATGGAACGGGAACTTATTCGAAAGAAAAATGGGGGTACTTATCTGAAGTTAAAGGGAAAAGTAGCGTCACTGTGCCCACATGCAACCTCCGGAGCGGTGCTTCTGACCAGGTCTACATGTTATGATTGTCATTTCATCATTCTTCTATGTATAGTTGGGTGATGATGACGATGACACAGGTGATCATCCTCGATAAATATTGGGGTGGTGTATTCCCTCTTTCCCCACCACATTCGATTCCTGTCACTATATTTTCATTTCAATTTTAAAAATTGTTAGTATTACTATTAACATGAGTGTGGCAAAATTGCATTATAAAGGAAAGTTACCGACTGAACCCTTTAAATCGAGAATAATTACATGTAATTTTAATCTAAATAAATTTTCTGCATTATGGCTTTGAAAAAATCACCTCAAAATATATTTGGGGATGGTAACACAGGCCACCCCCCCCCCCCCCACTTCATTTTTTTTTTATTATTATTATTATTTTACCTCCATATCCCTCCTAGATCAACACCGATGTTGTATAATTTGAAGTTGATGGTTTTTCACTTTCTAGTAGTGAAAAAATATATCGGGAAAAATCAGAAGCAACGACAGAATTGCAGATAAATATTAATAATTTCATATAATAAATCTACAATATTGTACATAAATAAATAATATCTATATTGAAATAAAGAATATATAAATTTGAATAATATTAATAGATATAATGAATCAAATTATATTTATCTACAACATATAATAGAAATGTATATTTTCAACCATTTTGGGGGGTGAAACCTAGAAGGGCCATCCACCCACCTTAAAAAGTTGGGGATGCATATCCCCATCCCCCCCCCCCCCCCCCCCCCCCCTATCTACGCCCCTGGTTTTATCATCTTTATCACCCATGTTACACTTGCACTTTCGATTGAAACTTTTGAAGACACCATACCGACAAATCCTATTGTTTTCCGCGCTACCAGACGCCGGAAGTCTTATTGGTCGCTAAAAGTAGCCCGATAATACAACTCTGGAAGGGTAGACTCAATTCAAGTCCAATAGATTTTTGATTAAGCAGTGATAAGTATAACTACAGTGTCAATTAGTTATTCCAAATTTTCTCTAGAAAGAAATCAAACGAACTTCTTTTGTGTGTGTGTGTGTGTGTGTGTGTGTGTGTGTGTGTGTGGAGATGTTATGCGTGATTAGGGCCTTTTTGAATAGTCATGATTCTTCTTACTTCTTCTTGGATTCGCTTGTCATTCAGTTTTGAATATTACATGTATTTATATTAGTAGGCAGTGGTGTATCTACAGGGGGGGGGGGCAGATGGGGCACGTGCCCCGGGCGGCACTGAAGTGGGCGCAAAAAACGCAAAAGAGAGAAAGAAAAGGGGGAGAAATACAAGAAATGTTATGGTTTTTGAGGATTATTTGCGCCCCAGTCAAGGACAAAATGCGTAAGAAATTGTGTTTTATAGGGTTTGAAATGCGAACATTTTCTAAAGCTCAGTCGCTTTGTTCCCTCGCATAATTTCGATCCCCAAATGGTGTTTTTAAAGTGTTAACCATTAATTGACTGTAGTTGCGCCAGAATACCTAGATACGCCACTGTTAGTAGGCCTATGCATCTAGTCGCATTATGCCGCACTGTAGGCCCTATTGTTTTTTTTTTTCAAGCTCGAAATCAGAACGCATTATTGCTTTTCTTTTGCACACTAAATAAGCTTTAGAATATTTTTGATATCAAGAATTGAATTCTGGATATCATGAAATAAATTCTTGATATCAAGAAATGATTTCCTGTTGTTAACACATTGGGAATTCTTGATATCAAGAAATGAATTCCGGATATCAAGAAATAAATTCTGGATATCAAGAAATGAATTCTTGATATCAAGAAATGAATTCTTGATATCAAGAAAAGATTTCCTGTTGTTAACACATGGGAATTCTTGATATCAAGAATTCAAATTGTTGATATCACAAAATAGGAGTAAATGTTAAAAGGGCTTGCCATACTGCTAACACAAACCGTGTCTTGAATTCGTCTTGAATATCTAGTACTAGCCTTCTGTGTGTGTCCATGCACCATCAATTTTTTTTCTCCAGGTCATGTATTGGATTCATGCCCAGGCCTACGGTCCAGATTTTTCTTTCAAAGTGAATCATACATTTGCATAGATATGCTCATTTCAGGGCTAAATATCAATACTGGAACTTTAAAAAATAATGATAATTAGAAAGAGATTTTTTTTTTTTAATGAATTACTAGTCCTGGAGCAAGCTAGCGATCAACCTAGCTGGAAAGGAAATCAATTTTCATCATGTCAACATGGTGAATGGATATAAAGATTGCATAGTTCTATATAATGAATTGAACAATGACCGTCTGGCATGTTAGTCTCTAGACTGTGGTGGGTGTGGCCAGGCCGGGGGAGGTCACAAAGTGGTCAAAATTTGAGCTAGATCAGCTGGAAAGGAAACCCTATGAAACCCTTATAAGATTCGCCATACGGTGAATGTGCACTGCCACACGTTTTAAGTGGTGGAGGTGCCCGCCAGACGCTCGTGAACAAAATTAATGGGTCTAAAAATTGAGCTTATAGATCGGCTGGAAAGGAAACCCTATGAAACCGATGGGAAATTGTTCGGCAGAGTCCAAATGGCCACTTGCAGGCAATTAGTGTGAATGCCTACCAGACGCTCCTAAAGTAACCCCCTTCCCCCCCCCCCCCCATTATTTAGCTAGACCAGCTAGAAAGGAAACCTTATGAAACCTGCAGGAAGTTACTCGCCAGAGTTCAAAGATAAGAAAAATGATCACTGTATACCAAAAGATTTATGTGGTGGAGAGTGACTGCCAGACACCTCTAAAGTAATAGGCCTACCCCAACCCCCGGCCAATATTGAGCTAGATCATCTGGAAAGGAAACCAAATGTGATCTATATGATAAG
The DNA here is from genome assembly GCA_025618425.1 of Heliocidaris tuberculata. Taxonomy (NCBI): domain Eukaryota; kingdom Metazoa; phylum Echinodermata; class Echinoidea; order Camarodonta; family Echinometridae; genus Heliocidaris; species Heliocidaris tuberculata. Next base: position 9,977,626 of record CM046848.1, read on the forward strand.
ATTCGCCATAATCCCAGGGTACAAACTTGCCACTGCCAGACGTTTAAAATGGCGGAGGTGTCCGCCAGGGTTCTAGGACTACTGCCCCGGAGGACAACTCCCCTGGGGACGACTCCCAACTGACAACCCCCCCCCCCCCGCAGGACGGCTCTCCCCGCAGGACAACTCCCCCGCTGGACAACTACCCCCAAGGACAACTCCCCCGGATGACGTCTCCCTCGACGAAGACTCCCCCCCCCCCCCCCCAGGACAACTGCCCCAGAGGAAAATTGATTTAAGTCTACGATTAACCCTTAAGAGTGACAAATAACTTTAAAGTTGTATGAACTTGTATTTTTTATTTATTTATTTATTTATTTATTTATTTATTTATTTATTGATTGATTGATTGATTGACTTATTGATTTATTTATTGATTTATTTAATTATTTATTTATTTGTTTATTTATTTATTTATTTATTTATTTATTTATTTATTTATTTAATTTTTTTTTTTTTATTCACTCAATTATTAATTTTCTTCAATAATAATTGAGCTTGGCCGGAGTATTAACTTATCAAGATGGGGAAACTTAAATTTTGGAACGCAAAAATGGTGCTTTTGTCATCATCCTACTTTGGAAGAAATGGGACACCCCGTCCCTTCCGATCCGCGCTCGGTCTCTTCGCTCCCTCACTTAATCCTCCATTGCAATCATCCCCAAGTCTCCAAACAAATCTACGCCACTGAGGTGTACAATGAGCACTTTGTGAACACCCCTGTATTGTTTTGTTTATTAGAAATACCCTACTCTAGACAGGGCACGCCCCACAAGACTTCCTCCACCCCTACCATGCACTTCGGCGCCAATGTCGGAACCGTAAAATTTCTTTGCCTCAAATCGTTCTGCCGTCCTTGTCACTGAGTAGTTTCGTAGCTCCTTAGACCCTAATATTTTGCCCTTCCAGGCAGTTCCATCAACCCCAAGTTGGTCAATTACAAAAGACTCTCGTGAGCCCCCCCCCCCCCCCCCATGACTTGGACCCCTTTTCCACTCATTTCTGCATATTCATTTTTTGGGGGGTGCTAAATCTATATCATGCTTTGAACTGGAATTATGACATGAGTTTTGGGGGGATTTTTTGTTGGGGTTGTTTTGTTTAGTTTTGTTTTGTTTTTGTTTTTGTTATGTTACTTCTGTATACCTGCTATGCTTTGTAAACTGAAAATTGAGAATGATCCTATATGTTTGGATTTTGAATCAATAAATGAATTAGAATTAGAATTTGAATTTGAATTTGAACAGGCAACTCCTTGTCTCCTTTTGCACTGATTGTCATATATGTAGATATTACCATTTTACAGGTTCAAATCTCTTAAGGAACATATTTCTTTTTTCTCTGGATTATTAATCTGACATTCAGATTAGAATGAGATAAGATGTTCAAACAAAGTTAAAACAGTCAACATTACTAACAAAGACATGCTAAATGACAAAAATGACACAGAGAAACGTTACTCTTCCAATAATCCAGTTAAGATATCATAAATTATGAACCGAAATACAAAAAGTACTTCCAATAACACATTTCATGATCTTGAATTACAAAAGAGAAAGACAAATGTTAAACAGTGGGGGTTTAAAAAGTAAAAAAAAAAAGAAAGAAAATGTAGAAAAAAAGGGGAGAGGGAAAGAAGAGAAAAAATGAAGGACATGAAGAAAGAAAAGTGAGGAACTAATGAAGGAAACTATATAAGTAGAGTAGATAAATATAGGTATATAGGCGTAGACTATAGGGAAGGGGGTGGGTCACAATCAAGCCATCACCTACCCTGTTCATCCACTAAAAGGGCATGATACCGCATCCGGTTGCTACCGCTCCATTGCAGCTGTGATTAAGTTACTCTTTCTTTCGTTTTTTTTTCTAAAGATGCAACTTTCACACAGGAATGTTTGCAAGCCCCCCGCCCCCCCCCCCCGAAATCCTGCATCCGCAACTGTGTTAAACTCACCGACCATAACTGAACATTAAACCTTGAGGAAACCTAATACTGAATATTTTTTTTAATAAAAAGACCAGCCCTTTTACGTATTTCGACATTACACCGAACTTGTGCGAAAATTATACTTTATGCTGAAATCACATCAAAACCTCAATTATAAAGTGTCTTATTTATGACGAATGCACACCAAAAGGCAACGTCAATGTTAGGCTTTTAAATGGACAAATGTAGACACATATATTGAGTTTTGATTTCTAAAAGCGCAAATTAAAATTGTCTATTTTAGTATTGGATGCAAAATAACACTAAATGTCTTTATTTGCTATATAATACGATCACTGATAATAAACAAATATACCATGCACTGTTTCGAGCCACTAGTGAAATTATGGATTCCGAGGTGGCAGGAATATCACTATTTTCTGAGGAGCGTAGCCCCGAAGAAAATGGTGCTTTTTCTGTCACCGAGGAATCCATAATTTCACTAGTGGCTCGAAACAGTTCATGATATATTTGTTTTATATCCCTCCAACGAATCTTGAAAAATAATTATAAAAATGTCTCGCGGTTTACACAGTGGTCTATGAGGCTGATAGCGATAGCACTTTTAACACGTTATTGATGAAAAACCACTGATGGATCGCATAACTGTGACGACATTCATGGTATAGTGCACTATACATTGAATGACGTCACAGTATAGCACATTTTTCTTCATCGGCATCGGCATTGTCCATTCGTATGAGGGATAAAATTGAATATTAACACGCTTTGACGAAAGAAACGTCACACGTCGACTAATGATGAAGTTTGAATAGCTGCATTTGAAATATAAATCCCCCCCCCCCCCCATCCGTGTAGGACAAGGAGGTACCCAGGCCATGCTCGTTCCCCAATACCTGATTCCCGCTTTCTCAGGAAAACTGAAAAATGTCCCCTATTTTGAACTTCTCGGGAATTCCCGAATTTCCCCCAACTTCAAACTTGGTTGGAGAATTATTCTCCGGGAGACTCGTCCTCCAGGGGAGTCGTTATCATAATTGGGAGTCGTCATCTGGAGTAGCTGTCCCCCGGGGAGACGTCCTAGGGTGGGGAGGGCGTGTCCTCGGGGGTGTCCTCGGGGGAATGTCCTCCGTGGGAGTTGTCCTCCGGGGGGAGCTGTCAGGTGGGAGTCGTGAACGGGAGAGTTGTCCTCCGGGAGAGTTGTCCTGATACGGTCCGCCAGACGGCCCCCAAAGGGGTCCAAAAATTGAGCTAGATCGACAGTCAGCTGGAAATTCGGAAACCTCGTGAAACCAACAAGAAATTGTTTGTCGGAGTCCAAAGATAAGCAAATGACCACTGCCAGACGATTTCAGGGTGGACTAGACTGAATGACTGCCAGATGCCCCTAAAGTACCCCACTGTTTAGCTAGATCAGCTAGAAAGGAAACCTTATGAAACCTGCGGGGAAATTACTCGAGTCCAAAGATACGGCCAGACGATTTAAGTGGTGGAGAGTGACTATCAGCCGCCACTAAAATACACCCCCCCCCCCCAAACCATGGGGTGAGATCAGGTGGAAATAAAAGTTCGTGGGAACAAAGCGGGAAAAATTTTTTAAATTGGCTTTGTCCAGAATTACATAGATACTGCCAAATATTTTATGTTGTGCCAGACGCCCACACCCCCATATACAAAGAATGATACACAAATATGCAAATCAATGGTAATTATTTTTGTTCCACTTTCATTTCTTTTACATGTAAATGTAATTCTAGATGTCGGACAAAAGAGGGCTGCAGTGGTTTGGACATGATTGTAATTGGATGGAAGAATAGCTTGGCATACCCCATCTTGCAAGGAGGAACCAATGGCAGAAGAAAAAGCTAACCAGGACGTCGGACAAACGCTGTAAAAGCGAAATATGTTTCATTTAAAGCACGTAAGGAGTTTACTCCTATACGCAGTGGCGGATTTAGGGGGGCAATGCCGGCCCGTGCCCCCCCCCCCTTTTTGAAAGAAAAGTATACATTGTGCCCCCCCCCCCTTAGAGCTGATAACCCTTTTTTTTTCTTTGCTTGTCAGAAAATTTTCGGACATTTGTGTGCCCCCCCCCCCCATTACAAAATCCTGGATTCACCCCTGTTTATAAGTACCTTATGACAATGTTGATTATGGGTTGTTGTGATTGTTAAGAATACCATAGTCTGTTATATAAGTAACATTAATCATTGACTGCTATTGAAAAACTCCGTTAGGCCTAGTATTAACGTTATACATATAATTATAATTATATGTATAACGTACATGTATTTATAATTATAAATCATAATAGAAATTATAATTATTATTGCAAGCACCAGCAAATGTTTTATAAGTGATATAAGTTGGATATAATGCAAGTCTTGCATCTTAGTCGAAGGCGAGGGCGTGAACCCCGCAGGTTCAGTAGTATAGGTTGGCTCCTGATATGGTTAGAATGGACTAAGATGGATCTCAGGCTCAGACTCTTTTCTGAATGATATAAGCGGGGGTTCGTCAAAGATGCGTGATATTGAGGGGTTTAAACTTGAAATTTTATTTGATGATGGCCGAGAGATGTGCATTCGTAGTATTGTCCAAACAAGCGGAACTCGACATGCTCGAGATGATGTCTTTTTCTTCTATTGTCACAGAGTCTCTTGCCGAGTAACCCCTGCGGTTTTCTTCGCGGCACTCTCAACCATGTTCGTACGGTATCCCCGATTGATGAAGAAGGACGACATTTCAGTAGAACGAGCCCCCTTATTACATAGCCTCCTAAGACGGGTGACTTGGGATAGGGGATAGCTTTCTTGCATGCCGGAGGATGAGAGGATTGGAGAGTGAGATAGCTGAGTGGACGCTAGTGTTGATACGACATCCCCCGTGATGAAATCTCAATGTCCAAAAGGGGAAGCGAAGTGTCAGAGATCGTGTGAGTGAACTGGAGTGGATGATGAAAAGAGTTGAAGAAATGAATGAAGGAGTTCAACTCATTTCTGGGAACATCGTAATATACTGATGTAGTCATCAATGTACCTCTTTGGGAGGATTGGGTGAGGATCCTCGTAAGAACATACTAGAATATGAATATGCCATTTGTAGAGGCAGGCATACGAAGGTCCTATTTTGATTTTGTTGTAATGTACATTCTTACTACTTTCTTTCGACAAACTTAGATGCATGGGCTGGATAGGGTGAAATCGACCCGACTTGGAGGAGGGGGTCTGTTTCGATGGCTCTTGGGTCTAAAACTGACTGCTACTATCAGGTTGACAACTTTTCCGTTAATGAACAAGATGATCTAAGAAACTTTAAGGAGCCAAATCTTATGGGCTTGATGGGCTGACTCTTTCGGGACAGGCTCCCAGAATATTGGAGATGCCGGACATTTAATAGGCCTAATGCTATATAAGAGAAGGGGGACTACAAAGGCTTTATATTACTTGAAGGAATGATTGGTTTGACAACATTTAGCAGTGGACACGGTGGGTGGATCCATTGGCGTATACAGGTCCTCATAAGTGGGGGGGGGGTATGATTTCCCTCAAGGACCATATATATATATATATATATAGTGTGTGTGTGGGATGAGGATAAGAGTGTAAACATGTATATGTTTTTTTCTCTTTACATGTCCAAGTACAACTTTAGCATTATGCTTTGCAGTTTTGTAGTATGATTTGAATATTGAGCGAGCGAGCGAAGCGAGCGAGCAAACAATATTCAAAATTTGTGAGGGCGCAATTGTATTGTAATATAAAAACGGGGAAACACAATTCTAATGGGGTTTCATTTGCAAAATTTCACATTGAAAATTTATTTAAAAGCTATACTTTAATACGAGCGAGTGTAGCGAGCGAGCATTTGGGAATATTGGCTCTAAGTCACTTTTAATTAGGGGCACTTGTTGTGAAAAAGGGAAACGTGGACTTATCATGGGGAAAAGGACACTTATTAGAAAAATATGAATGTAAAAGGTAGGAAAGGCAGTTATCAGACGTGAAAATGGGCACTAATCACCAAAGGCGTCAACAGCTTCAGAAAAGTGGGAGGGGGGGACAATGAGCGAGGGAGGTGTGGAAGGGGGATGCCCTCCCTCCCACGGTAGGGACTTTTTGAAGTTTTGCCATGATCGAAAATAGGCCTTTTAATGCACTGTGTAGCAGAAATCAAGCCAATTGTATCATGTTGTTAAAAGCTTATGCAGTGGATTCTCATTATAACAAGCAGCAATATTACAAGCTCTCATAAGTAGAAGGGAATTTCGCAATCACAAATTTCAGATAACCTTGTTGTTACTTTGATAGAGCAAGGTTTCGATATAAATCAAAAATTACAGCGAGGTGATTACCCCGGAACTTCAGAACTTCCCGAAAATCTGCCTGGACGGTCCTCTGATTTGATAAAATCCTCGGCAATTCTTTGAGGGCTCAATTCTTTCAGACGATCACGATGTACATGACAGATCATCAGGTGGTTGATACGTTGCTGGGTCATGGTGCTCCGTAACCAGGTTTTCAACCTCTGATAGCGCTGCGCAAGGCCTATAATTAGGCCCAGGCCCCCCTCAGGCCTGGCGCGGCGGCCGGCTATATAGGCGAGATCTAGAATAAAATTAATTTGCAACTCGATCGAACGACGCGCCGCGCCATGGCAGTGCTGCATGGCGAGGGAAGAGGATTGGGATGATTTCAACAAGGCAACAAATGTCAACAAGGGCGGTTGAACATTTATATTTGAGTATTTCTCAAACTCAAGACATGCAAAAGAACAAGATGGAAGTGCTTTTCAGGTGTTTAGTAATGGGTTTGAACCAAAAAAGTGGGGGGGGGACAAATGATATGATGTCCCCCCCCCCCACTTTTAAAATTGGGGGGGGGGGGGACATGTCCCCCTGTCCCCCACCTGTTTACGCCCTTGCTAATCACACCTGAAAAGGGGCATTTATAAGTGCGGAAAAATGTACTTAATAAGTAGAAAAATTGAAGCAGTGCCTATATATTACAAAGGAAAAAATGACTTGTTACATTAAAAGGGATAAAAGGGATTAAAAGGGATAAATGCTCTTGTTGAAAAGGGAGCCTTTATCAAAGGTAAGGTGAGGGATTAGGTGTAATTATCAAAATGTGCACTTATAGGAATTTGGAACAGGAACTTATTCGAAAGAGAAATGGGGGTACTTATATGAAGTTAAAGGGAAAAGTAGGGACACTGTGCCCGCATGCAACCCCCGGAGCGGTGCTTCTGACCGGGTCTACATGTTATGATTGAGCAAAATAAAAAGATTGTTAGGATGGTGGAAGCAAAGAGATCTAACACTTTTTGGGAAAATTCAATTAGTAAAAGTTTTTGCAATTTCTAAATCATTATATGTGTCTTCTATAATGACAGTCCCATCATGGCTTTTTAAGGAAATGGAGGTAATCTGTTTTAATTTTATACGGAATGGCCACGATAAAATAAAAAGGAATATTTTATATATGAACTATGACACCGGAGGTTTAAAAATGTTGAACTTTAAGTATATGGTTTGCGCTCAACGTGTAATGTGGATTAAGAGACTTCTTTATGGCAATAATAACATGAAATGGAAACAGTTTTTTGATTATACATTTAAAACGGTAGGGGGAAGGTTAATATTTCTCTGCAATTACAATTGCAATTCCATTAATATTAAAGTACCCGATCTCTACTTGGAATTTTTGAATATCTGGAATTATTTACAAGAGAAACAATTTATTGTCAAAGAAACACATGATAAAAATCAAATTATCTTTAACAATACTCTTATTAAAAGTAGGATTTTTCATTTTAATGAAAAACCTTTTGATGCTAACATTTTTCAAGTTAAACATCTGATTGACGCAGAAGGTAATATCAGATCAGGGGATTATTTTATAAGGAAAGATCTAAATGTAGACGATATATTTTTCCTTAATGATGTATATACTAAGTTACCAGTTTCTTGGAAGGTGAAAAGAAGAAAAGATGATACTTTGAATGACACTCTTGACTTTTCCAACATTTATTTTAATATTAACAAAAGAGTGTACTCCTTTGAGTCTCTGTCTTCCAAAATGCTCTACAACATTTTTATTAGTACAATACAGGATTCCTTTGTTTTTAAACATCCAGAGGTATTTGCTTTAAATCTGGATAAGTCAGCAGTGGCAACATGTTTTTCAATTCCCAGATTTTGTACTCTAGATTGGAAGTTAAGGGAATTTCAGTACAAGCTTTTACATAGCGTTGTATTTTGTAATGATAAACTATACGCATTTGGACTAACTCAATCAAATTTATGCTCATTTTGTAAAAAAGATATAGAAACATATTGCCATGTCTTCTTTAAATGTAAAGAAGTGTCAAGTATATGGAAGGAGGTGGGAAATGAATTTAAAATGTTTCAGCTACTTAATCTGCAATGGATTGATGTGTTACTGGGCTTTAGAGTTGATATGAAAGACAATATATTACTTAATCATGTACTGATTATGGTCAAATATATGATTTACAATAGTCGTAAAATGGAAGGGTTCCTACTAGTAAAGATATATGTAAGGCTTTAAAGAACTCCGAAAAAAATTGAATATGAAAAAGCAAGAATAAAGGACAAACTAAAACTACATTTTAAAAAAAGGGAAAATTTCACTCCTTAGAAGGAGTGAAGCGTATTATATCAGACATGTGCATGTTTGTGTATGTATGTATGTGTGTGTGTGTGTGTATGTATATGTATATGTGTGTGTATATGTATATATATATATATATATATATATATATATATATATATATATATATTTATATATGTATATATATATGTGCATATATATATATATATATATATATATATATATATGTATGTGTTTATATAATTTAGTATATATATATCTACTTAATATAGAAATAATACTTAATATAGAGGCGTATTATATCAGACATGTGTATGTATGTGTGTGTGTGTGGGTGTGTATGTATATGTATATGTGTGTGTATATGTATATATATATATATATGTATATATATATATATATATATATATATATATATGTGTTTATATAATTTAGTATATATATATATATCTACTTAATATAGAAATAATACTTAATATAGAGATAATCATATAATATGTGATTATTTCTATATTTAAAAAAATATTTATTGGAATTATTATTATTGCTATTATTGTTGTTGTTATGATAATAGTAATAATAATGATAAATGTCTTCATTTATGTCTTCTTCTCCTCCTCACTCCCTCACTTTCTCATTGGTCCAACCACTTAATTGTTAGTATTGTGTTTTTATTATTGCAACAGTATGGTTACAGAACTCCACCGATATAAGAAATACTATATAATAAATATGTAAAATAAAATCGAAGAATTGAAAATGCACTGCATGTAGCTTATCCTATATATGTAAAGATGACAGTTTGACTTATCATGTATACTATGGGTTATAAAGCAGCACCTTCACCTTTTTTCTTATCTATCTTTTAAAATCTTTATTCAGATTGCAGATTTTGCATTGTATTATTTGTTTTGGATTGAATTATGTATTGTGTTTACAATGTATGAAAAATAATGTATCTCTGTACAATTTTCTCGTCTGAATATCTGAATAAAGGCAAAAAAGCATTTTTTAAAAAAATTTCATCATTCTTCTGTGTATAGTTGGGTGATGATGACACAGGTCATCTTCCTCGGTAAATATTGGGAGTGATGTATTCCCTCTTTCCCCACCACATGCGATTCCTGTGACTATATTTTCATTTCAATTTTGAAAATTCTTAGTATTATTAATAACATGGGTGTGGCAAAATTGCATTATAAAGGAAATTTACCGACTCAACCCTTTTAATCGAGAATAATTACATTTACTTTTAATCCAAAATAATTTTTCTGCATTGTGGCTTTGAAAAAAATCAAAGCCACCCCCTCCCCCCTCACTTCACTTTTTTTTTTTAAAGTTATACCTCCATATCCCTCCCAGATCAACACCCATGTTGTATAATTTGAAGTAAATGGTTTTCTCTTTCTAGTAGTGTAAAAATATATAGGTAAAAATCAGAAGCAAACACAGAATTGTCTTGTAGATAAATATTAATAAATTCATGTAAATATACAATATTGTACATAAATAATATCTATATTGAAATAAAAAATATATAAATTTGAGTAATATTAATAAATGCGTAAAAATATATAGGTAAAAATCAGAAGCAAACACAGAATTGTCTTGTAGATAAATATTAATAAATTCATGTAAATATACAATATTGTACATAAATAATATCTATATTGAAATTAAAAATATATAAATTTGAGTAATATTAATAAATATAATATATATCAAATTATATTAATAAATATGATAAATCAAATTTAATTTATTTACAACATATAAAAGAAATGTATATTTTCCACCATTTTTTTTTTTTGGGGGGGGAAGCTGGGGGATGTTTTTACACACCATCCCCCCCCCCCATCTGAAAAGTTAGGGGAAGCATACCCCCATACCCCCCCCCCCCGGCTATCTACGCCCCTGGATGGACCGGATCGAGGTAAGAACAATTATTTTGAAGGCGGGTAATTAAGATGGAGATACTGAAAAGATGTTTGATACTACAAAATCGGAAAATGGCGTTGGAGAGAGACATACTCAAACTTTTTGTCTTGAACTCATCAGAGTGTACCGCAAGAATGAACAGAAAGCCGAAATCAAACAATATAACCGGAAACTGAAGGAACATTAATTCTTTATTAATTTCTTTATTGATTTTTAAAAGAATATAATGCAGCGCAAGCATGGCCGAAAATCGCTCTTAAAATGTAAGGAGACAAACTTATTTGTAGCGTACCCAAGGGGGGGGGGGGGCAGGGGGGCAAACTGCCCCCCTGACAACTTTTGACCCCCCAAAAAAGGTTGGCGAAAAAAAATTGTCACCCCCCCCCCCCCCCCCCCCCACTAAGCGAGTTTTGGAGGGCTGGCGAGAAGGAAAAAATACGGGTCTCCCTCCAAGCAGAATATGACAGTTGACAAAATTTACCCCCCTTGTAAAAAATCCTGGCTATACGCCACTGACTTTAAGGAAAAATAAGGGGGTCATCACATTTTTGGGGAAGCCTTTTTTTGACTTGGGTTTTAGTGATTTATTTTTGTGCATGATAAAAAAGAAATTGCGACTGGGAGGCGAATGAGGCTTCAATTTCGGTATAGGGTATCCCTTTTGAGATTTTTTTTTTCAAACGTCCAGAAATTTCCATAAATCAGTATTATACCATCACAATAACGAGTACAAAACCCTACAGTAATTTAGGTTCCGTAGTAAAAAAAAATGAAAATTGAAAAACCGTTGATGTTGATTACGGGGTGCCAAATTCTGTATCAAATCAGTCAATATGTTACACAATCAATCTGACAAAATCGCTTTCACGGACAAAGTCAGCCCCAAGACTGATTTCGAGAACAAAATCAATCGGTAAGATTGATATCGTTAAAGAATCATTAACTTTGTTACAGATAAAAAGTGTTTATTGGCGCCCCGTAGAAAATAATATTTTCAGACTCGTCTAAAACTTAATTTGAATTTTAAATGTTGATTATTCCTTGAAAAGCCGTTTATATATTCGGAGGGGAGTTCTTAAAATAAATGATATATTTTCTTATAATTTGCCTATATCACTCTATTCCTGCAACGCTATATTTTGGGCTTAAAAGGGATACAGTAAATTTATGACAGAAAACATCCATTTATTCACATTCATGTAGATTATATACAATGTGAGTCAATAAAAAGGAAACCCATATTCAAGCTAAAATATCTTAGAAACCAAGTGAAATTACTGAAAAGTATTATAATGGACTAGTATAGTTAGAGCACTCATACACTGTAATTCTTTTTACTGCTTTGTCTAATCGTGTATATGCCCTGTGGTAATTTCTTGAGCTAAAATTAAAAGCGGAAAATGGAAAAATTGCCGGTCTCGTTGCCGGTCTCGGCCCGATTTTCGCCCGAGTCACGAGTCGCCATTGGTCGAGTCCGAGTCCGAGACCGAGTCCTTGTGGCTCGAGTCCGAGTCCGAGTCCGAGTCGCGAGAAATAGAGACTCGAGACCGGTCTCGAGTCCGAGTCCGGACTCGAGTCCTACAGCATTGGGTACTAAACCTGATGTATGTAAAGAGGTCAGGTACCTTGGCCACTTTTTTACTGAGGACCTGTGTGATGACAGAGATATCTATCGACAGTGCCGTAAATTGTATGCTTAGGGCAATATGTTAGTCAGGAAATTTCATATGTGTTCCCCAGATGTAAAAGTGGCATTATTTAGGGCATATTGTACGCCACTGTACACTGCTCATCTGTAGTGTAATTTTAAGAAGAGTAGTATGCAGAGGCTTACTGTGGCCCAGGGGCGGCGCCAGGGTATTTTGATAGGAGGGGCAAGACGACCTAAAGATGACGCATATTTTTTCTCCATTAAATAACAGGGGTAATATAGAGTTATATGTTTAAGACCTCTCTTTTTAATACTCCGCTTTCTTCTTTCTTCCCTTTTCTTCCCTTTTCTTCCTCCTTTTCTTCTTTTTTCTTCTTTTTTTTCTTTTTTCACTACTTGAAAAATCATAGGGGGGGCGGTCGCCCCCACTGCCCCCCCTGTAGCGCCGCCCCTGCTGTGGCCTATAATGATGCCATGACAAGGTACCCAGATACTTCAGTGCAAGCCGAATATATATTTGCCGAGTCGAATGTTTCAGCCTGCCAGGCTGTACTGATAAATCTCATGTTTAAATTCATTCAGAGGGTAGACAACTCTATAAATTGTATCATAAAAGTTGTAGTCAATCCATTGTTTAGCAGTATTAAGTACTCTGTAGACCTTTGGAAATTTTGGCTCAGTAGTCTGTTGACAAATGGTGGAAATGGTTGACATTCTTTTTGTATATCATGTATATAGACTATGTATTCCATTCCCCCCCCCCCCTATCTCTCTCTCTCTCTCTCTCTTTCTCTCTCTCTCTTTTTTTTCTTTTTCTTTTCTCTGTATAGTTGTAGTTTATGTATTCAGTGTGTGTATTCTCTTTTCTATATTTACATGTATTTGTTTGCATCTTTTATCTTGTTACACTTGATAACTTTGTTCTATGGACCTCTGCTATGTGCAGTTGAGTCTGAAATAAAGTCTTGAATTGAAATAAATTGAATATAATGTATTCAGAGCGTAAAGGGGAAAAAAGAGACGATCATTGCAATCTTGAGTTCGATCTAGAAATGAACGATTTATTGCCTTGAATGCATAAGAAAGAATACAGAAAATACATATTTTGACATCAAAATTGGTAGCGACTTTAAAGGTAGAGTTGGAGGTAAACCTGGGCAAGTGTGTCCGAAAATGAACAGTAGAACAAAATATTGGTTTCAGCCACCTTGAAAATTATTTCAATTATTTATCTCGATGATCATTACCTTAACTTCCTTTAAGTCCTTATACGTACCGATAATAGGCTACGTTACGTTACACTGACTCATGTCAACTGAATTTAGGCCAACCACCAACAAAAAAATAAATAAAATGTATTAGAACTGTTGGAATCGAGTTGTCCGAACATAAGGGTTTCAGAGCGAAGGGCCGTCTTTATATCAAGGCAGGCATTGAACGCCCGCGTCTTCACTATGTGCGCAGTTGTTGACTCTTAAACCATTGTTGCCACAATCGAAGAGGCTTGCTTCTGTTCCGTCGCACTGGACGTTGTCGAAAACAATCGTCCCACTGCCCTGGCCGTAGTAGGCTTCGCTCCGTGCCGCTCCCGTTTCACCGAGGGAGAGCATTCGGCAGACAACCGACGCATCGGTATCGTCCCATTCGTCATCACACACGGTTCCCCATTCTCCACTGTAGAGCACCTCAACTCGTCCTTCCGCTAAGCCACCAACAAGTCGAACTGGAACTGAATGTGACAAGATGATATAGGTACGATTAAGAGATGAGGATAAAGATGATTTCAAAGATAAAGATGAGTTATGGGCCCTCTTGCATAAAAAGTTGCTTAAACTTTAAACGCAACTCTAAAAATTAAACGTAACTTGATTTTTAACCAACGAGGATCGCCTAGTAGTATATTTTTTTTATTTTTTCGTGGCGCTTAAACGCAACTTTTATGCTGAAGGCCTGGTCTTTTGGAAGAAACTGACTTCAGAAATAAAGGGGTCTTGGGTATTTGAATCAAGTTCATCATGACTTGGCCAAGAACTAGAATAGCCTGGTAGTTATAAGTGACTGCCCGACAAGCAGAAGATGACAGGTCCGACTTGCACTGGTTCCTATTTTCTGACTTGTAATTTTCATCGAGCTTACGATGTTTAACACGGCATGGAAGTAAAGCTTCAACATATTTTGTTCAAATTACTATTTGTGTCTAAAGGATGAATGCTAAACAAACAAAAACTTGTTTTCCACTACTTGCCAGGGGGTATTTCACAACGGACACCAGCATCTTCTGAATGGCCACAGTTATTGACTCCAAGACCACGATTCGTGCACTCCAGCAGAGACGATTCGTTTCCGGAGCAACCCACATCATCAAGGACAATGGTTCCAGTGCCTTCCCCGAATCCAGCCGATGAGACAGCTTCGAAAGCGCCCATGAAACCGAGAGATCGACAAACCACGTTGGCATCGTTTATATCCCAAGAATCATCACAGACGGTGCCCCATTGTCCATTGTAGACGATCTCCACACGACCTTCGGACGATGAGAGGCCCTCTACAAGGCGTATAGCTCCATCTATCGTTCAAACAAATCAACAAGACAAAATCAACGAGACATAATTTGAGGCTTTTCCATGAACAATTGGAATTAACTCCCCCTTTTTTCCGACTGATTGCTTGCGTATCTTGATATTATAGCAAATAATTACGAATAATCACGATCGACAGCTTTCTAACTTAGGAGATGGGATACTAACATCTTACCATACTAATGATGACCATTAATAACACCATTTCCACAACAACAAAAAAAGTCGCTCGTGGGCTTTCCGAAGCCTACGCCAAGCCTACGAAAGTGACTGGTTCGAATACCAACCAACCAACCAAATTTAAAAGATAAAATTGTCGTATTTTAAGAGCGTATATAAAGTACAGTAAACTCCGCAGTGAATTGGGTCTTATTTACCCAGGGTAGGTACGTCAGTGTTAATACTGTTCTTAATGCGTTCCCTGCAATTTGAAATTGAGATTAACATTTATTTCCTTCTCATCGGTACAATGTTATATACAAAGGATACATGAGTAGCAATGTGGTGAACATAGAGTACAATACAGTAAATAATTCAGAAAATAGAAGGACGCGAAAACCCAAAGCTTGCGTAGGGAATAATCATCACCCCAATATTGCCAGGTACCCAATTACACCTGGGTTTAGAGGAACAAATTTGGGCAAAGCACCTTGTCCAATGATCTAAGCACCGAGCGAGGATCGAACCCAGGACCTTTCACTAATAGTGTCAAACGGAAAAGGACACAGTAATTAGCGAGTGGCTTTGAACAAATTAAGTTGTCCGGAGAGGACAATATCAGTACATTAAGTTTTGGAAATAAAGTTCATATAGGCCCTTAAAACTAATATATTCTCGTGAAACTGAATTTTTTTATTGGAATAATTTAACTCACATACCGTAATTTAAAAAAATCATATTCAAAAAACAAAAGTTCGCAGCTTTAACTGTTATTGATATTTGGGGGGATTTTCGTTAAATTTGTAGGGGCTTTTATAGTTTTACCTCGTTGTTAAGGTATCCACAATGATCAGGGTTTAGGAGCGTTTTATACAACTCTAACAAATGCCATATTTTAAATGTATTTTTGATGGGCGCCATACCAATATCTGAATGATAGTTTAGTATTCTTAGATATGTTCAACCGAACATAGTGAAATTGAATTTCCATATGATTTCAAATCAGTCTAAAAATTAATGATCTACTCATAACGGACAAATATATTTCCTGCAATATATGCACATATTTTAGAATGTGTTCGCCATATTGAAATAGAAATAGTATTTCTAACAGTAATTACTCGTTACGCACACAGGTAATATTTGTTAATATAACGTACCTTGGAGTACTTCACAACGAACTCCAGCATCTTCTCCATGCCCACAGTTATTGACACCAAGACCAGCATTGGAGCACTCAAAGACACTAGATTCTGTTCCAATGCAGTTTACATCATCAAGGACAATGGTTCCAGTGCCTTGACCAAATCCAGCCGATGAGACAGCTTCAATGGCGCCAATAAAACCGAGGGATCGGCAGACCACATTGGCATCGTTCGTATCCCAAGAATCATCACAGACTGTTCCCCATTGTCCATTGTAGCTGACTTCTACACGACCCTCAGAAGACGAGGTGCCTCCCACAAGGCGTACTTCACCATCTAGTGTGAGAAGTAAATCCATATTTTTATAGTTATCGATATTTACTTCAATTACACTTTTTATTTCTTTTGAATATTTTTGAAGCTTCTTTTAAAAAATAATGAGATACATTAAGTTCGCCTTTATTTCGAGATGAGTAATTCCGTTTCAAAATGAATGCTCTACCAACAGGTACATGTAAATCTTCTATCACGTGCAAAACAATATATGGACATATATTATAATGTGTTCGCGATATTGAAATGAAAATACTATTTCTAACAGTAATTACTCATTACGCACACAGGTAATATTTGTTAATATAACGTACCTTCCAGTACTTGACAACGAACTCCAGCATCTTCTCCATGCCCACAGTTATTGACACCAAGACCAGCATTGGAGCACTCAAGGACACTAGATTCTGTTCCAATGCAGTTTACATCATCAAGGACAATGGTTCCAGTGCCTTGACCAAATCCAGCCGATGAGACAGCTTCAATGGCGCCAATAAAACCGAGGGATCGGCAGACCACATTGGCATCGTTCGTATCCCAAGAATCATCACAGACTGTTCCCCATTGTCCATTGTAGCTGACTTCTACACGACCCTCAGAAGACGAGGTGCCTCCCACAAGGCGTACTTCACCATCTAGTGTGAGAAGTAAATCCATATTTTTATAGTTATCGATATTTACTTCAATTACACTTTTTATTTCTTTTGAATATTTTTGAAGCTTCTTTTAAAAAATAATGAGATACATTAAGTTCGCCTTTATTTCGAGATGAGTAATTCCGTTTCAAAATGAATGCTCTACCAACAGGTACATGTAAATCTTCTATCACGTGCAAAACAATATATGGACATATATTATAATGTGTTCGCGATATTGAAATGAAAATACTATTTCTAACAGTAATTACTCATTACGCACACAGGTAATATTTGTTAATATAACGTACCTTCCAGTACTTGACAACGAACTCCAGCATCTTCTGCATGCCCACAGTTATTGACACCAAGACCAGCATTGGAGCACTCAAAGACACTAGATTCTGTTCCAAGGCAGTTTACATCATCAAGGACAATGGTTCCAGTGCCTTGACCAAATCCAGCCGATGAGACAGCTTCAATGGCGCCAATAAAACCGAGGGATCGGCAGACCACATTGGCATCGTTCGTATCCCAAGAATCATCACAGACTGTTCCCCATTGTCCATTGTAGCTGACCTCTACACGACCCTCAGAAGAAGAGTTACTTCCCACAAGACGTACTTCACCATCTAGGGTGAGCAACCGATATATATTTTTTCATGAGCACCATGTCTTTATCAGAGTAGTATTTCTTAAATGTTTAGATATTATTTCTAACAAACATAACGAAAGTTGATTTTCCATATGATTTCTATGTAATTTAATAGGTTTGGAAATTAATGACCTACTTACAACTGCTAGGTAAATTCCTTGCAATATCTAAGGCAATTACAATGTATTTACCGTACTGAAATAGAAAATACTATTTCTTCCAGAAACCGTTTGCTACGAATACGGGTATTATTTTTTAGAAATATAACGTACCTTCCAGTACTTGACAACGAACTCCAGCATCTTCGGAATGACCACAGTTATTAACTCCAAGACCAGCATTGGAACACTCAAAGAGAGACGATTCGCTTCCGGAGCAACTGACGTCATCAAGTACAATGGTTCCAGTGCCTTGGCCAAAACCAGCCGATGAGACACTTTCAAGGGCACCAGCAAATCCAAGAGATCGACAGACCACGCTGGCATCGTTTGTATCCCATGAATCGTCACAGACTGTTCCCCACTCTCCGTTATAGCTGACCTCTACACGACCCTCAGAAGACGACGTGCCTCCAGCAAGACGTACTTCACCATCTAGTGTAACAGGTAAATACATATTCTTATAGGTATCGATGTTAACTTTCAGTCATACTTTTTCTCTCAATATTTTCGCAGCTTCTTAAAGAAAACTAATGAGATGCATTAAGCTCGGCTTTATTTCGAGATGAGGAATTCCGTTTTTTAAATCAATGCTCTAAGGATAGGTACATGTAAACATTTTACCACGTGCAAAAAAAAAATATATATACCCCTTATCCAAATAGACTTTGTCTCCGTCTAGCGATCATCAAGTGCTACATGTAGAGGTAATATTTCTACTAGTAATAAATCATACCTTGAAGTACTTGACAACGGACTCCAGCATCTTCACCGTGTCCACAGTTATTGACTCCAAGACCACGATTCGAGCACTCAAAGACACTAGATTCGTTTCCAAGGCAGTTCACATCATCAAGGACAATGGTTCCAGTACCTTGACCAAATCCAGCCGATGAGACAGCTTCAGTGGCGCCAACAAATCCAAGAGATCGACACACCACGTTGGCATCGTTTGTATCCCAAGCATCATCACAGACTGTTCCCCATTGTCCATTGTAGCTGACTTCTACACGACCCTCAGAAGACGAGGTGCCTCCCACAAGACGTACTTCACCATCTAGTGTGAACAGAAAATATGTACTTTTGATGAGTACCATATCTGTTTCTGAATAATATTCTAGAATTACAAATATGATTTCAAGCGGACACAAAGAAATTGGGTTTCCACATATCAAAAATGGCTATGATTTCAAAAAAGTTATTTTGTAAGGAACCTAATCCTCCACTTCCAACTGACCAGTATATTCCAGGCGATATTAACAACTACAAAATAATATTTAGCGTATTAATCATCATGTTAATATAAAAATATTGTCCCTGAAAGTGATATATTACTACGAACACGTGTATTATTTGTTAGTAATATAACGTACCCTCTAGTACTTGACAACGAACACCAGCATCTTCGGAATGACCACAGTTTTCGACTCCTAGACCAGCATTGGAGCACTCAAAGACACTAGATTCGTTTCCAAGGCAGTTCACATCATCAAGGACAATGGTTCCAGTGCCTTGACCAAATCCAGCCGAGGAGACAGCTTCAATTGCGCCAACAAAACCAAGAGATCGACAGACCACGTAGGCATCGTTCGAGTCCCAAAGGTCATCACAGACTGTTCCCCACTGTCCATTGTAGCTGACTTCTACACGACCCTCAGAAGACGAAGTGCCTCCCACAAGACGTACTTCGCCATCTAGTGTTAGAAGTAAATCCATATTTTTATAGGTATTGATATTTACTTGAATTATACTTTTTATTTCTTTTCAATAATTTTGAAGCTTCTTTAAAAAACTAATGAGATGCATTAAGTTCGCCTTTATTTCAAAATGAGTAATTCCGTTTCAAAATGAATGCTCTACCCACATCTACATGTAAATCTTTTACCACGTGCAAAACAATTAAAAATATAAACATCTAATCCAAATTGAGGTCGTCTTCCTATAGCGATCATCAACTGCTACATGTAGAGGTAATATTTGTTAGTAATGTAACGTACCTTCTAGTACTCTACAACGAACTCCCGCATCTTCTCCATGTCAATATGATTTCAAAGCACGTTAATCAGTTTAAATATCAATGATCTACTCATAACGAACAAATATATTCCCTGCAATATATGCACATATTTTAGAATGTGTTCGCCATATTGAAATGAAAATAGTATTTCCAACAGTAATTACTCGTTACGCACACAGGTAATATTTTTTAATATAACGTACCTTGGAGTACTTCACAACGAACTCCAGCATCTTCTCCATGCCCACAGTTATTGACACCAAGACCAGCATTGGAGCACTCAAAGACACTAGATTCTGTTCCAAGGCAGTTTACATCATCAAGGACAATGGTTCCAGTGCCTTGACCAAATCCAGCCGATGAGACAGCTTCAATGGCGCCAATAAAACCGAGGGATCGGCAGACCACATTGGCATCGTTCGCATCCCAAGAATCATCACAGACTGTTCCCCACTGTCCATTGTAGCTGACCTCTACACGACCCTCAGAAGAAGAGTTACTTCCCACAAGACGTACTTCACCATCTAGGGTGAGCAACCGATATATATTTTTTCATGAGCACCTTGTCTTTATCAGTGTAGTATTTCTTGAATATTTAGATATTATTTCTAACAAACATAACCAAAGTAGATTTTCAATATGATTTCTATGTAAGTTGATACGTTTAGAAATTAATGTCCTACGTACAACTGCTAGGTATATTCCTTGCAATATCCTCAACAATTTCAATGTATTTACCCTATTGAAATAGAAAATACTATTTCTTCAAGAAATTGTTTGCTACGAATACGCCGGGTATTATTTTTTAGAAATATAACGTACCTTCCAGTACTTGACAACGAACTCCAGCATCTTCTCCATGCCCACAGTTATTGACACCAAGACCAGCATTGGAGCACTCAAAGACATTCGATTCTGTTCCAATGCAGTTTACATCATCAAGGACAATGGTTCCAGTGCCTTGACCAAATCCAGCCGATGAGACAGCTTCAATGGCGCCAATAAAACCGAGGGATCGGCAGACCACATTGGCATCGTTCGTATCCCAAGAATCATCACAGACTGTTCCCCATTGTCCATTGTAGCTGACCTCTACACGACCCTCAGAAGAAGAGTTACTTCCCACAAGACGTACTTCACCATCTAGGGTGAGCAACCGATATATATTTTTTCATGAGCACCTTGTCTTTATCAGAGTAGTATTTCTTAAATGTTTAGATATTATTTCTAACAAACATAACGAAAGTTGATTTTCCATATGATTTCTATGTAATTTAATAGGTTTGGAAATTAATGACCTACTTACAACTGCTAGGTAAATTCCTTGCAATATCTAAGGCAATTACAATGTATTTACCGTACTGAAATAGAAAATACTATTTCTTCCAGAAACCGTTTGCTACGAATACGGGTATTATTTTTTAGAAATATAACGTACCTTCCAGTACTTGACAACGAACTCCAGCATCTTCGGAATGACCACAGTTATTAACTCCAAGACCAGCATTGGAACACTCAAAGAGAGACGATTCGCTTCCGGAGCAACTGACGTCATCAAGTACAATGGTTCCAGTGCCTTGGCCAAAACCAGCCGATGAGACACTTTCAAGGGCACCAGCAAATCCAAGAGATCGACAGACCACGCTGGCATCGTTTGTATCCCATGAATCGTCACAGACTGTTCCCCACTCTCCGTTATAGCTGACCTCTACACGACCCTCAGAAGACGACGTGCCTCCAGCAAGACGTACTTCACCATCTAGTGTAACAGGTAAATACATATTCTTATAGGTATCGATGTTAACTTTCAGTCATACTTTTTCTCTCAATATTTTCGCAGCTTCTTAAAGAAAACTAATGAGATGCATTTAGCTCGGCTTTATTTCGAGATGAGGAATTCCGTTTTTTAAATCAATGCTCTAAGGATAGGTACATGTAAACATTTTACCACGTGCAAAAAAAAAATATATATACCCCTTATCCAAATAGACTTTGTCTCCGTCTAGCGATCATCAAGTGCTACATGTAGAGGTAATATTTCTACTAGTAATAAATCATACCTTGAAGTACTTGACAACGGACTCCAGCATCTTCACCGTGTCCACAGTTATTGACTCCAAGACCACGATTCGAGCACTCAAAGACACTAGATTCGTTTCCAAGGCAGTTCACATCATCAAGGACAATGGTTCCAGTACCTTGACCAAATCCAGCCGATGAGACAGCTTCAGTGGCGCCAACAAATCCAAGAGATCGACACACCACGTTGGCATCGTTTGTATCCCAAGCATCATCACAGACTGTTCCCCATTGTCCATTGTAGCTGACTTCTACACGACCCTCAGAAGACGAGGTGCCTCCCACAAGACGTACTTCACCATCTAGTGTGAACAGAAAATATGTACTTTTGATGAGTATCATATCTGTTTCTGAATAATATTCTAGAATTACAAATATGATTTCAAGCGGACACAAAGAAATTGGGTTTCCACATATCAAAAATGGCTATAATTTCAAAAAAGTTATTTTGTAAGGAACCTAATCCTCCACTTCCAACTGACAAGTATATTCCAGGCGATATTAACAACTACAAAATAATATTTAGCGTATTAATCATCATGTTAATATAAAAATATTGTCCCTGAAAGTGATATATTACTACGAACACGTGTATTATTTGTTAGTAATATAACGTACCCTCTAGTACTTGACAACGAACACCAGCATCTTCGGAATGACCACAGTTTTCGACTCCTAGACCAGCATTGGAGCACTCAAAGACACTAGATTCGTTTCCAAGGCAGTTCACATCATCAAGGACAATGGTTCCAGTGCCTTGACCAAATCCAGCCGAGGAGACAGCTTCAATTGCGCCAACAAAACCAAGAGATCGACAGACCACGTAGGCATCGTTCGAGTCCCAAAGGTCATCACAGACTGTTCCCCACTGTCCATTGTAGCTGACTTCTACACGACCCTCAGAAGACGAAGTGCCTCCCACAAGACGTACTTCGCCATCTAGTGTTAGAAGTAAATCCATATTTTTATAGGTATTGATATTTACTTGAATTATACTTTTTATTTCTTTTCAATAATTTTGAAGCTTCTTTAAAAAACTAATGAGATGCATTAAGTTCGCCTTTATTTCAAAATGAGTAATTCCGTTTCAAAATGAATGCTCTACCCACATCTACATGTAAATCTTTTACCACGTGCAAAACAATTAAAAATATAAACATCTAATCCAAATTGAGGTCGTCTTCCTATAGCGATCATCAACTGCTACATGTAGAGGTAATATTTGTTAGTAATGTAACGTACCTTCTAGTACTCTACAACGAACTCCCGCATCTTCTCCATGTCAATATGATTTCAAAGCACGTTAATCAGTTTAAATATCAATGATCTACTCATAACGAACAAATATATTCCCTGCAATATATGCACATATTTTAGAATGTGTTCGCCATATTGAAATGAAAATAGTATTTCCAACAGTAATTACTCGTTACGCACACAGGTAATATTTTTTAATATAACGTACCTTGGAGTACTTCACAACGAACTCCAGCATCTTCTCCATGCCCACAGTTATTGACACCAAGACCAGCATTGGAGCACTCAAAGACACTAGATTCTGTTCCAAGGCAGTTTACATCATCAAGGACAATGGTTCCAGTGCCTTGACCAAATCCAGCCGATGAGACAGCTTCAATGGCGCCAATAAAACCGAGGGATCGGCAGACCACATTGGCATCGTTCGTATCCCAAGAATCATCACAGACTGTTCCCCATTGTCCATTGTAGCTGACCTCTACACGACCCTCAG
Organism: Heliocidaris tuberculata; assembly: GCA_025618425.1. NCBI lineage: Eukaryota > Metazoa > Echinodermata > Echinoidea > Camarodonta > Echinometridae > Heliocidaris > Heliocidaris tuberculata. Next base: position 10,001,347 of record CM046848.1, read on the forward strand.
AAGAAGAGTTACTTCCCACAAGACGTACTTCACCATCTAGGGTGAGCAACCGATATATATTTTTTCATGAGCACCTTGTCTTTATCAGTGTAGTATTTCTTGAATATTTAGATATTATTTCTAACAAACATAACCAAAGTAGATTTTCAATATGATTTCTATGTAAGTTGATACGTTTAGAAATTAATGTCCTACGTACAACTGCTAGGTATATTCCTTGCAATATCCTCAACAATTTCAATGTATTTACCCTATTGAAATAGAAAATACTATTTCTTCAAGAAATTGTTTGCTACGAATACGCCGGGTATTATTTTTTAGAAATATAACGTACCTTCCAGTACTTGACAACGAACTCCAGCATCTTCTCCATGCCCACAGTTATTGACACCAAGACCAGCATTGGAGCACTCAAAGACATTCGATTCTGTTCCAATGCAGTTTACATCATCAAGGACAATGGTTCCAGTGCCTTGACCAAATCCAGCCGATGAGACAGCTTCAATGGCGCCAATAAAACCGAGGGATCGGCAGACCACATTGGCATCGTTCGTATCCCAAGAATCATCACAGACTGTTCCCCATTGTCCATTGTAGCTGACCTCTACACGACCCTCAGAAGAAGAGTTACTTCCCACAAGACGTACTTCACCATCTAGGGTGAGCAACCGATATATATTTTTTCATGAGCACCTTGTCTTTATCAGAGTAGTATTTCTTAAATGTTTAGATATTATTTCTAACAAACATAACGAAAGTTGATTTTCCATATGATTTCTATGTAATTTAATAGGTTTGGAAATTAATGACCTACTTACAACTGCTAGGTAAATTCCTTGCAATATCTAAGGCAATTACAATGTATTTACCGTACTGAAATAGAAAATACTATTTCTTCCAGAAACCGTTTGCTACGAATACGGGTATTATTTTTTAGAAATATAACGTACCTTCCAGTACTTGACAACGAACTCCAGCATCTTCGGAATGACCACAGTTATTAACTCCAAGACCAGCATTGGAACACTCAAAGAGAGACGATTCGCTTCCGGAGCAACTGACGTCATCAAGTACAATGGTTCCAGTGCCTTGGCCAAAACCAGCCGATGAGACACTTTCAAGGGCACCAGCAAATCCAAGAGATCGACAGACCACGCTGGCATCGTTTGTATCCCATGAATCGTCACAGACTGTTCCCCACTCTCCGTTATAGCTGACCTCTACACGACCCTCAGAAGACGACGTGCCTCCAGCAAGACGTACTTCACCATCTAGTGTAACAGGTAAATACATATTCTTATAGGTATCGATGTTAACTTTCAGTCATACTTTTTCTCTCAATATTTTCGCAGCTTCTTAAAGAAAACTAATGAGATGCATTTAGCTCGGCTTTATTTCGAGATGAGGAATTCCGTTTTTTAAATCAATGCTCTAAGGATAGGTACATGTAAACATTTTACCACGTGCAAAAAAAAAATATATATACCCCTTATCCAAATAGACTTTGTCTCCGTCTAGCGATCATCAAGTGCTACATGTAGAGGTAATATTTCTACTAGTAATAAATCATACCTTGAAGTACTTGACAACGGACTCCAGCATCTTCACCGTGTCCACAGTTATTGACTCCAAGACCACGATTCGAGCACTCAAAGACACTAGATTCGTTTCCAAGGCAGTTCACATCATCAAGGACAATGGTTCCAGTACCTTGACCAAATCCAGCCGATGAGACAGCTTCAGTGGCGCCAACAAATCCAAGAGATCGACACACCACGTTGGCATCGTTTGTATCCCAAGCATCATCACAGACTGTTCCCCATTGTCCATTGTAGCTGACTTCTACACGACCCTCAGAAGACGAGGTGCCTCCCACAAGACGTACTTCACCATCTAGTGTGAACAGAAAATATGTACTTTTGATGAGTATCATATCTGTTTCTGAATAATATTCTAGAATTACAAATATGATTTCAAGCGGACACAAAGAAATTGGGTTTCCACATATCAAAAATGGCTATGATTTCAAAAAAGTTATTTTGTAAGGAACCTAATCCTCCACTTCCAACTGACCAGTATATTCCAGGCGATATTAACAACTACAAAATAATATTTAGCGTATTAATCATCATGTTAATATAAAAATATTGTCCCTGAAAGTGATATATTACTACGAACACGTGTATTATTTGTTAGTAATATAACGTACCCTCTAGTACTTGACAACGAACACCAGCATCTTCGGAATGACCACAGTTTTCGACTCCTAGACCAGCATTGGAGCACTCAAAGACACTAGATTCGTTTCCAAGGCAGTTCACATCATCAAGGACAATGGTTCCAGTGCCTTGACCAAATCCAGCCGAGGAGACAGCTTCAATTGCGCCAACAAAACCAAGAGATCGACAGACCACGTAGGCATCGTTCGAGTCCCAAAGGTCATCACAGACTGTTCCCCACTGTCCATTGTAGCTGACTTCTACACGACCCTCAGAAGACGAAGTGCCTCCCACAAGACGTACTTCGCCATCTAGTGTTAGAAGTAAATCCATATTTTTATAGGTATTGATATTTACTTGAATTATACTTTTTATTTCTTTTCAATAATTTTGAAGCTTCTTTAAAAAACTAATGAGATGCATTAAGTTCGCCTTTATTTCAAAATGAGTAATTCCGTTTCAAAATGAATGCTCTACCCACATCTACATGTAAATCTTTTACCACGTGCAAAACAATTAAAAATATAAACATCTAATCCAAATTGAGGTCGTCTTCCTATAGCGATCATCAACTGCTACATGTAGAGGTAATATTTGTTAGTAATGTAACGTACCTTCTAGTACTCTACAACGAACTCCCGCATCTTCTCCATGTCAATATGATTTCAAAGCACGTTAATCAGTTTAAATATCAATGATCTACTCATAACGAACAAATATATTCCCTGCAATATATGCACATATTTTAGAATGTGTTCGCCATATTGAAATGAAAATAGTATTTCCAACAGTAATTACTCGTTACGCACACAGGTAATATTTTTTAATATAACGTACCTTGGAGTACTTCACAACGAACTCCAGCATCTTCTCCATGCCCACAGTTATTGACACCAAGACCAGCATTGGAGCACTCAAAGACACTAGATTCTGTTCCAAGGCAGTTTACATCATCAAGGACAATGGTTCCAGTGCCTTGACCAAATCCAGCCGATGAGACAGCTTCAATGGCGCCAATAAAACCGAGGGATCGGCAGACCACATTGGCATCGTTCGTATCCCAAGAATCATCACAGACTGTTCCCCACTGTCCATTGTAGCTGACCTCTACACGACCCTCAGAAGAAGAGTTACTTCCCACGAGACGTACTTCACCATCTAGGGTGAGCAACCGATATATATTTTTTCATGAGCACCTTGTCTTTATCAGTGTAGTATTTCTTGAATATTTAGATATTATTTCTAACAAACATAACCAAAGTAGATTTTCAATATGATTTCTATGTAAGTTGATACGTTTAGAAATTAATGTCCTACGTACAACTGCTAGGTATATTCCTTGCAATATCCACAACAATTTCAATGTATTTACCCTATTGAAATAGAAAATACTATTTCTTCAAGAAATTGTTTGCTACGAATACGCCGGGTATTATTTTTTAGAAATATAACGTACCTTCCAGTACTTGACAACGAACTCCAGCATCTTCTCCATGCCCACAGTTATTAACTCCAAGACCAGCATTGGAACACTCAAAGAGAGACGATTCGCTTCCGGAGCAACTGACGTCATCAAGTACAATGGTTCCAGTGCCTTGGCCAAAACCAGCCGATGAGACACTTTCAAGGGCACCAGCAAATCCAAGAGATCGACAGACCACGCTGGCATCGTTTGTATCCCATGAATCGTCACAGACTGTTCCCCACTCTCCGTTATAGCTGACCTCTACACGACCCTCAGAAGACGACGTGCCTCCAGCAAGACGTACTTCACCATCTAGTGTAACAGGTAAATACATATTCTTATAGGTATCGATGTTAACTTTCAGTCATACTTTTTCTCTCAATATTTTCGCAGCTTCTTAAAGAAAACTAATGAGATGCATTAAGCTCGGCTTTATTTCGAGATGAGGAATTCCGTTTTTTAAATCAATGCTCTAAGGATAGGTACATGTAAACATTTTACCACGTGCAAAAAAAAAATATATATACCCCTTATCCAAATAGACTTTGTCTCCGTCTAGCGATCATCAAGTGCTACATGTAGAGGTAATATTTCTACTAGTAATAAATCATACCTTGAAGTACTTGACAACGGACTCCAGCATCTTCACCGTGTCCACAGTTATTGACTCCAAGACCACGATTCGAGCACTCAAAGACACTAGATTCGTTTCCAAGGCAGTTCACATCATCAAGGACAATGGTTCCAGTACCTTGACCAAATCCAGCCGATGAGACAGCTTCAGTGGCGCCAACAAATCCAAGAGATCGACACACCACGTTGGCATCGTTTGTATCCCAAGCATCATCACAGACTGTTCCCCATTGTCCATTGTAGCTGACTTCTACACGACCCTCAGAAGACGAGGTGCCTCCCACAAGACGTACTTCACCATCTAGTGTGAACAGAAAATATGTACTTTTGATGAGTACCATATCTGTTTCTGAATAATATTCTAGAATTACAAATATGATTTCAAGCGGACACAAAGAAATTGGGTTTCCACATATCAAAAATGGCTATGATTTCAAAAAAGTTATTTTGTAAGGAACCTAATCCTCCACTTCCAACTGACAAGTATATTCCAGGCGATATTAACAACTACAAAATAATATTTAGCGTATTAATCATCATGTTAATATAAAAATATTGTCCCTGAAAGTGGTTAATTACTACGAACACGTGTATTATATGTTAGTAATATAACGTACCCTCTAGTACTTGACAACGAACACCAGCATCTTCGGAATGACCACAGTTTTCGACTCCTAGACCAGCATTGGAGCACTCAAAGACACTAGATTCGTTTCCAAGGCAGTTCACATCATCAAGGACAATGGTTCCAGTGCCTTGACCAAATCCAGCCGAGGAGACAGCTTCAATTGCGCCAACAAAACCAAGAGATCGACACACCACGTAGGCATCGTTCGAGTCCCAAAGGTCATCACAGACTGTTCCCCACTGTCCATTGTAGCTGACTTCTACACGACCCTCAGAAGACGAAGTGCCTCCCACAAGACGTACTTCGCCATCTAGTGTTAGAAGTAAATCCATATTTTTATAGGTATCGATATTTACTTGAATTATACTTTTTATTTCTTTTGAATAATTTTGAAGCTTCTTTAAAAAAACTAATGAGATGCATTAAGTTCGCCTTTATTTCAAAATGAGTAATTCCGTTTCAAAATGAATGCTCTACCCACATCTACATGTAAATCTTTTACCACGTGCAAAACAATTAAAAATATAAACATCTAATCCAAATTGAGGTCGTCTTCCTATAGCGATCATCAACTGCTACATGTAGAGGTAATATTTGTTAGTAATGTAACGTACCTTCTAGTACTCTACAACGAACTCCCGCATCTTCTCCATGTCAATATGATTTCAAAGCACGTTAATCAGTTTAAATATCAATGATCTACTCATAACGAACAAATATATTCCCTGCAATATATGCACATATTTTAGAATGTGTTCGCCATATTGAAATGAAAATAGTATTTCCAACAGTAATTACTCGTTACGCCCACAGGTAATATTTTTTAATATAACGTACCTTGGAGTACTTCACAACGAACTCCAGCATCTTCTCCATGCCCACAGTTATTGACACCAAGACCAGCATTGGAGCACTCAAAGACACTAGATTCTGTTCCAAGGCAGTTTACATCATCAAGGACAATGGTTCCAGTGCCTTGACCAAATCCAGCCGAGGAGACAGCTTCAATTGCGCCAACAAAACCAAGAGATCGACAGACCACGTTGGCATCGTTCGAGTCCCAAAGGTCATCACAGACTGTTCCCCACTGTCCATTGTAGCTGACCTCTACACGACCCTCAGAAGACGAGGTGCCTCCCACAAGACGTACTTCGCCGTCTAATGTTAGTAGAAAAGTAATTCTTGTAGGGCATCTCGATTTTTTTATATCTGAATGATAAGTTTCTTTTACAAAAAACGGTTTCGAAGGTACATGCAGTAATCAATGTTCCTTCTCAAGTATGGCTCCGATTTCAAAGCAAACATTTCTATTTAAAGATTCATGATCAGCGGACAACTATATTCATTGCAATATGATTATTGTTGTTATGATTCAAATAAGTATTAATAACAATATTCATAGATATAACAATAAATAATAATAATAATGAACGTGGCTTATATAGCGCATATCACTTACATAAGAAAATCCCTATGCGCTTAAAGAAAATATATAAAGAGACAGGTCAGAATAGAAAACAAACATGTCTGGTATAAGGAGTTATAATGGAGTTATAATAATAATAAAAACCAATTAATTACTTTCAAAGAATCAAATAATTACAAAGAATAGTTTATTAAAGTAGACCATGAGAAGATTTTATGTATCACTGAAACACAATTATCATATTGGGTTCTTGTATAGCGCACATGTCTGTCAGACTTGACACTCCTGGCGCTCCACAATTACGTCGCTCGTTTCGCGAACCGACGTATGTACTGTACTTAAGCATATATAACAGTTATAAAACTCAACGAACACAAATAACATGACAATAGTAATAAAACAAACCTGGGAGTACTTGACAACGAACTCCGGCATCTTCCAAATGACCGCAGTTATTAACTCCAAGACCAGCATTGGAACACTCAAACAGAGACGATTCGCTTCCGGAGCAACTGACGTCATCAAGTACAATGGTTCCAGTGCCTGGACCAAATCCGGCAGATGACACAGCTTCAATGGCGCTAACAAAACCAAGAGATAGGCAGACCACATTGGCATCGTTTGTATCCCAAGAATCATCACATACTGTCCCCCATTGTCCCTTGTAGCTGACTTCTACACGACCCTCAGAAGACGAGGTGCCTCCCACAAGACGTACTTCACCATCTAGGCAAAGCAGTAAATTGACTTGTATTGGTCTTTGATTTATACATAAATGATAAACAAATCGTAACGTTCATGAAAATAAAGCATTTACTTTCAAATTCGTTATAAAATTTTATGGGCAATGACGGTATCAGATAGTAGTATTATTACAAACCTTGGAGTACTTGACAGCGAACTCCGGCATCTTCGGAATGGCCGCAGTTATTAACTCCAAGACCAGCATTGGAACACTCAAACAGAGACGATTCGCTCCCGGAGCAACTGACGTCATCAAGTACAATGGTTCCAGTGCCTTGACCAAATCCAGCTGATGAGACAGCTTCCATGGCTCCAACAAAACCGAGAGATAGACAGACCACGTTGGCGTCGTTCGTGTCCCAAAGGTCATCACAGACTGTTCCCCATTGTCCATTGTAGCTGACTTCTACACGACCCTCAGAAGACGAGGTGCCTTCCACAAGACGTACTTCGCCATCTGTTTTATACAGTCCATTAAGAATTATTTTTGTCAAAATATCTTAATAATTGTCTAATTCATGTAGTATTTGTTACAATCATAGTTGATAACTCATGATTGGAAAATAAATACATGTGATGAATTATCTCTTCACCACAAAACCCGACTTACTCTCATTGTTAATTTTCCTGATATTTTGAAATTTATTAACTTGATGATAAAGTATTTACTTTCCTAACGGTTGTCAAATTACATTAATAAAGACAAAAACATCGGATATGACACACACCTTGGGGCACCTCACAACGCACTCCAGCATCTTCAGAATGACCGCAGTTATTGACCCCCAGACCCCGGTTCGAACACTCGAATAGAGATGATTCGCTTCCGGAGCAACCCACATCATCAAGGACAATGGTTCCAGTGCCTTGGCCAAATCCAGCCGATGAGACAGCTTCAATGGCACCAACAAAACCAAGAGATCGACAGACCACGTTGGCATCATTTGTATCCCAAGAATCATCGCAGACAGTTCCCCATTCTCCGTTATAGCTGACCTCTACTCGACCTTCAGAAGACGAGGTGCCTCCCACAAGACGTACTTGTCCCTCTGTTGCAAGAAGTAATTTCATAGTTGGAATAATCTTAATGATATGATGTAAATTCACATCTTTGTCATCGAATGGCGCCTTAATATCTCATTCATCTTCATGCACGACAATTGATAATAAATACAAATTGCTCTAACAAAGGCATCAAGAAACGAAAGTATTTCGGTTCTCATGCCTTTGGATGTATTATATATCAATTCCATTTCTACGTATTATGAGTAAAATATTCCCTCAAATAATCAGATTTAAAGGAACCATTACGCCATTGAGAACTAGTTTTCCTTGTTTACGAAACTTTATTGAAATTTGCAGAACTATAACCATATTTGGGATCACTGCGCAATTAAAGAACTTTTTAAAAGAATCATTCATAGTCAACATACCATGAAGCCGTGTACATCGAACTCCAGCATCTTCTGAATGTACACAGTTATGGATTCCTATACCAGCATTCATGCAATCTAGAATACTGGTTTCTCTTCCAGAACAACCGACGTTATCGAGGAGAATATCCCCGATGCCTTGTCCGAATTTAGCATGTGGTACCGCTTCGATCGCGGCCAGAAAACCAAGAGATCGACAGACCACAGTGGCATCGTTCTTATCCCAAGCGTCATCACAGACAGTTCTCCATTGTCCATTGTAGCTGACCTCTACTCGACCTTCAGAAGATGAGGTACCTCCCACGAGACGAATGGTTCCATCTTTAACCAAATTGAAATAGAAAGTTCAATTTTTTTTCAATTACAAATGCAAGCAATGAAGCTACAAATTAAAGTAACTTGGTGATGTCGGAGATAATTCATTCAATGTGCCAGCTCACTTCCTTGCATAGTATATATGGAGCTAGCCACCGAAAGTATATGGCGTAGCCAGACTTAACATTGATGAGGTTTACGGTTCACCATGTGTGTGAGTCCTGAAAAGGACTGTTGGGTTAGAGAAGGATAGTGGAGCAAGGAGAGAAGAGGAGCGAAAGGTAGAATAGGAGTACAGAGTGTTCTTTCTTGAAAAGGTGAAGTCCTGAAAAGTACTGGTAAACCGGAGAAAGAATGAGAGGCGCTCTACGTTCCAGACAGCTTGACTGAAGACTCCTAAAGACGAACAGTCAAGCTGTCCGGAACCCACAATGTTAAAAATTTTGCCGTTTTTTCACGGGAAATTTCCTGGCAGTCAGGATGCCGGGAATGCACGTTTTTCCACAGTACATGTAAAATAACAGATTTCCATTTTTTTGTGAAATAGTAGAAAATTTGATTTCCAACAGGAAAATCTATGTAAATTGAACGGAACCATGGAAACGATTTGTAATTTAACAGGGTAACTTGCTAAAATATGAGAAAATGGTTTTTTAACAGTGTTTTATGTCGGGCGATTGTAAATATATGCTTATTTCCGGTAAACCAACAAACTTGCTGTTGTTTTACAGGAAAAAGACTGTAGAAGTGAAATAACGGCAATAACTTGTGGTTCCTAGGGTCAGAAAAGTCTGTAGTTTGACAGTTATTTTTTACAGTGTAACCTATCCTGCTTTAACTTATTCTATTCTCTACCTTACTCTGTCCTATCCTAGATCTATCCTATCCAGTTAGTTCAATCTTGTGCAATCTGTTATATACCCCTTATAGTTTTTTATGCCTTTGGTGACAGTTAGTAAATCGGGCAACCCCAAACCATACGCTACTAAAAATTCATGAATATTCATATAACTGTTTTCCCCAATATTTGATAATTTAACAGGGTAACTTGTTAAAATATGAGAAAATGGTTTGTTAACAGTGTTTTATGTCTGGCGATTGTAAATATATGCTGATTTCCGGTAAACCAAAAACTTGCTGTTGTTTTACAGGAAAAAGACTGTAAAATTGAAGTAACGGCAATAACTTGTAATTTCAAGGGCCAGAAAACCTGTAGTTTTACAGTTATTTTTTTACAGTGGAAGAATCCTTTTCAGGACTCACCGTAAACCTCATCAATGTTATCTATTCCTCAATGCAAGTAGCCAGACTTGTTGAAGGGGCAAAGACGGGGGTGATCACAGAGTCACATATGCACACTGCCGTGGATGATCCTTTTAGCGGATGAACAGGGGGTCATGGCAGAGAATGTATTTTAGAGGTTAGTCATCTTTCCTATCAAGTTTTCCTCGTTTTGTTAACCCTCTAGTTGATGTCCTCTGAGTATTTGCCGACCAGCTCCAAAAAAATTGTTTAGGCCTACATAATGAAAAAATTCCTTGTAAAATTTTAACACAAAAAGTGTTCAACTTTACCACAGTTTCGGGTTGACCGCTGGCCAACACTAATCTGTTAATTTCTACCCGTTGCCTGGTTATTTCAAGCGCATCTTCTCTAAACAGATTTCTAAATTCCTGGTGAACTATTACGATTATACACGGAGAATAATTTACACATAATGTTTTTAACGAGGCGATTTCTGTGTGCAGCAGAATTTATCTTATCCCTTTATCATGTATGAATTATGTATTTTTTTTTCCTTTTTTAATAATTTCTATCGTAATTTTCATACTTATTACGATATACAGCCCTGGAAAAAATATTAGACCATCCCCTTTGAAAGGCATATGTTGGAAGTGTTGGCTACATCAATAATTGAACTTTCAAATTGATTTCTAATAGCTAACTCACAATGAGTGGATGACTACTCCCTGAAACAATTACCCCCTACAATAACTAACCCCTCGGACAATTACCCCACGGTAATTACCCCTAAGACAATTACCCCCGGACAATTATCCCAAAAGAACAATTAGATCTAAAGGCATGCACCCCAAAATAATGATTAACAGATTAACAGTTTACTAACATAATAAAAGTATCCTAGAGGGTAATTGCCCTGGGGATATTCTCCAGGGGTAGGGGTTTTGGAACAAAATTAATGTTATTTCAGTAATGGTCTCAGGGATATCAAGGGGTATGCCTGATTGTCTTGTTAAAATTAAGCCATGTTCACTGCTCTAGAGGTAGTTTGTTCAGTTCTTGGTGGGAAAAATGCTACATTTGATGATAGCAGCCATGCCTTGTGTCATGCTATCCATAAGGAGTTGCATTTTTTTCTCTTTACAGCAGCTCATTCATTTAGCCAGAATCTTTTCTTTTTTGATAACTTTAATTTTCTATTATCTTTGATTTTTATGTCACTCCAAATGTTCTCAGTAGAATAACGAGCAGACCACAGTGCTCAAACCAAGACAAGTAACACTTGAAATTCATCCTCATTCATCAAGACTAGTAACACTTGAAATATCTTGCTTTGATTCGATAGAAGCAGAAAATCAGAGTTAACGTATAAAAACTGACCATAATCAGCCTCATAACAAAGTGATTTATTTCTAATGATATGAAGATCGATATATATATATATATATCTAATGGAATTCAATAGGCAGCTCGGTCAAGAGCCTGTGACATCTCCCTCGTATTTTTGTCAAGATTATAAATTTTCCAATTTTCCTGAGACACTGATTTCCTCTGACCTTAACATAAGTTATGCATGATTACACGCTTCTGCACAAACATTTAAAAGAGTATTTCCTTTTTACTTTCAGAAACTTTGAAAAGGGAACTTCTAAAGCCAATTTGTTTTGAAAAAGAGAAATGAAATCTGCAATTTCATCGAAATGATATTGTTTGGAAATCAACTTAACGTTTTTACACAGGTAAAGAATTCGATAACTAGTAATAAAGTCATATAACTTTTGCAAAGCCTGAATAAATCAGTTTTCTGCGAACAAAATTGGAAAATTATGAGATCAAAATATACAAAACAGTGATGGAAAGATATCACATCCGCATGACCGAGTTATTAATCTACATGTATTTAGTTAGTTAGCTAGCTATTTGATATAGCATGAAAAAGCACACAACTTTCTTAATAGTCATAGGTGGATGACGCGGGGTCTAGGGTAGTTCAGATTCTAAACGATTTTATTTTAAGAATAAGAGCTATCTGCCCAATATACGTGCTATCCCACTACAGCTGATAGGCCGAGAGAATGCGTGACCCCGAATTTGTACGGGCGAGGGAAAAAAATCGTTTCCTCGCCCGTACGAATTTGGGAATACGCAATCCTCGGCCTGGCAGCAGTTAGTGGGAGATGGCGCAATGAGGAAATCGTTCAGAGTCTGAACTAGGTCTGGGGCTGCAGCCCTCTGGTGATTTTTAAAGTTCCGATATATTCACGGGAACATCACATGTCCGGGCAGTTAGGTGCTCGAATATGTAATTTTTATATTTTATCTACTGTAATTTCATGAGAAATAGCATTTTACCATAATAAAGTTGCTTCTTTCACTGATATGTGAATGACATCCAGACATGATATCCAGACATATCCAGACAAGCGATGTCAGCCACCTCGAGAAAATGTGCTTGTATGATTATGTTAATAGTTGTCTGATATTCCTGAAACTTTTTAAATTTTTTCTTTTTTTTAATAGCAAAGTAAATTTTGGCGCTGGAATGCTCCTTTGAATCAATGATGGATTTATGCAACAACAAAAATGGAAAAAATAGCTAACTTGAGTGATTGAAATATGGTTTTGATTTCTCTCACCTGTTTCTTGTGCGTTTGATGAGTAAAGCAGGCAGACTACGGCAAGTGCCAATCGCATCATCTTGTAAATTCTTGTGGACTTCACTTCACTTGCTTGAAATTCAGTTTAAGACCACATGTAGGATAAATCTCTCTTCGGCCGACCCTCCCTAGCCTCGTTGCCGGATGTTCTTCTTTTTGTGATTTCTGTGTTTCAGCCCTCACCCTTAAATCGTTTGTGGTGATGCCATGTACTGGTCACTCTCTACCAGCATTATTGTTGTAATCAATCGCTGATTGGTCAACACTTTAATGGGCAGCCAGCAAATGGCGTGGGGTGTTGATTTGGAGATACGTGTAGAAGAGTGTTTAATTACTGAAAACAAGGCATCTCTGACGTCAAGTGGGCGAGTTTACCAGGACTGTTCGTTCGAAGAAATTCTCGATGCCATTTACTAAGACCTGAATTGATAACATCAAGGCAGTGGACAGAGATGTATTTTGAGCAGCTAACTAGAACAAATGAAGACAGAAAGTTATAAAGAACTGCCATTTATGTTATGGATCCCCTTCAATCTCAAACCACGGGCTTTTCTAGGGATCCTCACCCTTTTCGATGTATATATTAACTCGTGTGATTTTTATGAAATAAATAAATTGAATTGAATTGAACCTGTGTCTCAAGATCCATCACATTGTCGCCCCAACTACCCGCAAGTTATGGGACATATAGATGGATAAATAGATATACAGATAGATAGACAGATAGACAGATAGATAGACAGATAGATAGATAGACAGACAGATAGGCAGATATATAGATAGACAGATAGACAGACAGATAGATAGATAGATAGACAGACAGACAAATAGATAGATAAATAGATAGTTTCATGGTGAGCCGCGGAACGAGAAACTAGAAATTTATTTTATTTGGCCTTATGGTTTGCCGAACAATGGACAGAGTTTTGAGATCGAATATTAATAACACCAACATAGAATAACATATAATTCGCACATTTGAAAGACGTAGCAGCTGAAAAATTAATGAATCAAATATCTGTTAAATTCGGGCATTCAGCTCTCTTACCTAGAACATGAAACATATAACTAACAAGACTTGGATGTGCAGAGATATCAAAATAAAGGGGTATTGCACTTACAAATCAACCCTTTACGAGTTCATTCTTGATAAAGTATCTGCAATAGAAATAATGATGATTTATCCAATTTCCATTTATACTTTTCCCAAAATATGCAAAATGCATAATGCAATATTTTGATATAAAGTTATGCCCTAAAAAGTTGCCTTTGTTATAAAGAAGAGGGAAATAAGAGAGAGGGAGAGATGGGGTACAGAGGAGACACAATAGGGGAAAAGGAGAGAGAGAGGTATAGGTAGGGGAGAGACAAGGAGAGAGAGAAACAAATAAAGAAAGTTAGAAAGAGGGAGAGAGAGAGAGAGAGAGAGCTGGACAGACAGAGTTGGTGGAAGATCGGATAATGATGCCTTGGTTTGTATGAACTATTTTTCACAATCAATTGATACGATTACAAAGATACCAGGCCCCTGGGAACGATTTTTTTTTTACTGGGAGTGCTGTAAGCAGATTTTCGTTAAATTCAGTTGCTTATCTAGGAATTATGGCGCCCGGGGCAAACAATGAATTTGCACCCTTACCCCCCCCCCCCCCCCCCCCCCCCCCCCAACAGCTTATCCATGTCATTATACAAGCAAGGGAGCAAAGCGACCGAACGGTAGATTTTTTTTTTTTTTTTTTTTTTTTTTTTTTTTGCATTTCTCACCCACAAAGCGCAGTTTCTTATCCAATTTACCCAGGACAATTTGCAAATGAGCACTGCGTTCGAGGGGTAGAGATCTTGAACACTGGTAAACGGTTTTCTATTCACTTCCTTCTCGAATGGGGCGCAAATTAATGGAACCATTAAGAAATAGTCGAGGAAATTAGGAAGACAACCGAAAGTTGACATTTATTTGAAGTGTTGAACCTTTGCAAAAGCAATTTTATTCACTTAATCCTAAAAATTGGGGCTCACTATTTAACAAGAGAACGATGGAACTTACATGATAACGAGCAAAGCATCGAGAATAATTCATCAATCATGAGCCCTTCAAAAGCACTTATAATTATGCTATACTTTGGAGGGAATTAGCGAGGTCCTGGAGCAACATTATGCGAGGAAGCAAAGCGACCGAGCTTCAGAAATTTTTTGCATTTCAAACCCTTCAAGAAAAGTATTTCTGATGCATTTACCCTGCTGATTGGGGGCGTACACTGCAGAATGATCGAAATTTTCCTCATTTTCTCGTCCTTTTCTTTCTCTCTTTTGCGTTTTTAGCCCCCTTCAAGTGTCGCTCGGGGCACGTGCACCCCTGTCCCCCGTAGATACGTCACTGATATTATTACACATTGTATCGCCAAGTCCTTTGCAAAGCCAAAATTTCGGCGGGGGGGGGGGGGGAGGGGGGGGGGTCGCATTACAACCTGACAGGCAATGTGATAGCATGTTGAACAAAGAAAAAACTACAGTTGATTAGCAAGTAATCCTAGCAAAACAGCACGATGCGGGTAGGCCTAAGTTTCGGGAGGATTGTGGAATTAATGGTCTTTGCGTATATCAGAATGTCTGAAATCAAGAAGATGGTGTCTTTATTCTACTTTTAATCTACTTTAATTGTGGGGTTGAACGGTCAAGGAATTTTACCAATAATGAGAAGAATGTTCATTTTAGTTTATTTGTTTATTATTTCAATGTAGGAATAGAAACCATTCTTATAAAACAGGATAATATTATAAATACTCATATTCCCCAGTAAACATTTGTTTTGATTGGGCTTGTCTAACATTATGAGGGAGTCGCCTATCGTTGGATCCATTATGCGGCCCGTCATGGAAAAAAAGAGTTTACCATAAGTTCGTACTTTTTACCACTAAGGAAAGCTTATTCATTGTTTACTGCAAATTATTAAGGGCAATATAGGTTCTTGTCTCGCTATGGGCGGGGGCAAATTGAGTATAGCCCGCCCCTTACTTCCGAGGCCTTGACTTAAACTGCGTTTCTACAGAACAGTCTTTAGAAACACTACCTCATTAATACGCGAGGGAATGGTGAAGAGACCGAGTAAGAAACAAAAAATCAGAGCACTAGAAAATATAAATATTTTCCATTTTTTTACTGTAAAATAATTTATGTCACATCATTTTTCCTTGCGAGTGGGCGGAAAGACAGTGTTACCCATTCTATTTTTGGGCCTTGTAGTATACGGGATTTGTAAATAATAATAATAGTGACCATTTATATTGTGCCATGTTTGTCAAAAGATAAAAACTACTTTCGAAAAATAAACTCAAGACAATTTCAATAGCCCTGTCTATCACCTTTAGAAATGTGCGAACAATACTATGGCGTATTACGTAATCCGAACCTGATTTCTATGGGCAGTACAATAGGCCTTTGAAATTGCCCCAGGGTTTATTTTTCGAAGGTAGTTTTTATCGTGTTCATTGTTGGTTCGTGTCTACGAGGTAGAACAAGTAGTAAATCGATATAGCACAAAGGGTTCTATGACTGACTGATTAAAAAGAATGTGATTATATTATGGGTATAGCTTGTCCAGCATGTCCAGGGGATATATATTTTTTTTTTTTTACCATTCGCATAAGTAATTCAAAAAGAGAATATATAAATAGCAAATTGTTTGTTTACACACCTCTAATATTTATAAAGAATAACACATTCTTACAATAGGCAACAACAACAAGTTATTGAATTTTATTATTTTTTCATGTTATTGAGGCACATCTGATAACTTTCTAACATTTTTTATTTATTTATTTTTTTTTTTGCAGAATCATATCATGCTGACCAATTGCATCTGTTGTTTTATTTTCGATAACTAGAATAATACAAACATTGATGCTGTATAAACATACATATATGTGTGTGTGTTCATTAATCAAGTCAAATATACTCGATAAATGATGCCATTGACTTTGATTTGACAAGAAGCTTGAAACATGCAACAAATATTGCACCTTTAGCTATCAATTTTGACCACCATCCTGTAAAATATGAAAAGGGGTTTTCCATGATGGTGAAAGTTATATCAAAGATGTTTACAAAGTACAAAAATACAAACAACGAATTTTCAGACAGAATTTTGTTAGAAAAATGAGTACGTATACAGATGTTTTAAGCCAAGAAAGATTTTAATCATGCTTTCTTTTATCAAAGTTCATTTGACTTAGACAGTCTGGTTCATTGCCCTATAACCATGATAACCATTCAGAAAGGTTTATCGGTCTGTTTGTTTGACACGGGAGTACATATATGTTAACACATGAGGTTCCCTTCGTGAAAGTTCCGGAATCAGTAATTGACTCATATTGCCCGCATATTTTGACCTAGTTAAGAACCTTTTGAAGTCCCATAAACTGTGGATTAATACTGATATTCGTAATTCATTATCAGTATGTGGTTTATCAATCACAAATTAATTGATATCACAAAGATTTTTTTTTCATTTCCAGGGTCTAGATCTGGTCATGCAATTACATTGTGAAAGAAACTTTCTCAAAGCAATTGGGAAAGGTTGACCATGTCTACAATATGAATTGTTTTATTGTGTTGTTTTTTAATCATCACATTAGATGAGAAATTGACCCAATATCGCTGAAAAGCACCTGCACTGCACACAGAAATGGGTATATGGGACTACACACACAAGTGGCATGAATGTTCGGCCCGAACATTTCAGCTATTTCTAGTGGCATATTTCGAATATGAGGGCATTTGAAGAGCAATCCTTTTCAGGGGATTTTTCTACTATGATGTTCTTCCAAACTGACATAAAAGGAATGAGAAAGCTCAAAAATTATTTTGACCTCTCCCAAAAATCAACCTTCCCTTTAAGATAAAATCTTGAACAGATGTGACTGCGAACCACAAAAATAGCAAAAGGTCTCACGGTGTGATTTTTTGTGTGTATTTGGTCAGCATGGTCAAATTTTAGTTTTTGTATTTCCTGAAAGATTATGAGGTACTTTCTTTTATGTAATTTCAAAATTTGGAAGCACCAAACAATCTAAAATTTGTATCGGGGCATTTTTATATTACTACCTTCTAACCCAATGTATAATATGGTCCTAGGTAAAACACCCAGTTATGCTTGTGTCTACACTGATTTTTTTCCCCACTTAACTTTTGTAATATCATTTAATTAGTTTTCAAGTCAGATGTTTATGTTATCAACAAGTATTGTAACATCCAACCTACATCTTCCTCGCACAGTATAATGATTTTTACCCAGCTTGATTTTTATGATTTTCTATGGTTATTTGTATACCTACTTTATGATTGTCGAAATTGTATATAATTATGTGTTTTGCTCTGTAAAAGATTTCTCAATTCGGCCTTTGGCAGCTATAAAATTTTAACAATAAACCACTTAAATTCAGTTCAATTCAGTTCAATTCAATTTTGTTTTCTCTCTTTGTTTTATGTCTTTTTTTTCTGACATGGAGTTTGTAGTTTTAGTTTTCTTATTTTTATGATCCTGGCTGCTTGTCTCATTTTGATTTCCCAGAACTTTTGAACTTTAAAATGGAATAAGCTGTTCCATTGCTACTTGGACAAAATAAAGAACGGGATCTGTGCTATGCTTTAGGAAGTCTGATAATCCTTTTTATAGAAATGGCTATATAGATGTAATCCTCCTTTTGTAACCTTGCACGATAAATCGTCAGAGCGCTTCGTGAATAGACTCCAAAATTATTGTTCATCTGTACCAGAGTAATCTGAAAAATTGTAAACCACTACGGTATCTTCCAAACGAGGAACAGGAAACAGATTATGTGAGATAACCAATAAACAACGAAGTACAATAAATGGAAGTACCTGCACAATTTCGATAAGATGTAGGTACATTTTATTAGTTGAATGAGCTTTTATGGGGTTGTTATGCAACTGCGACTTTTACATAATTACATATATAAGCCTAGAGCCCATGTTCCACATTGCCCACGCGATTTTATGCCCAGCTGTTTATTGTCTTAGGAAAAACATGAGGGTGCTTGTTTGTTTGTTTGTTTTGCTTTGTTTTGATTTGCTTTGGTTTTTTTGTGCATAACTGCATAAATCTATTTTAGGGTGGCAAATAATACGCACACTAATGATTTTGCCCTAGAGTCAATTAAAAAAAAGAAGAGAAAACCTCTGAAATGCTTTATCGATAAAATACCCTAATTTTGGTTTTCTCGGTGCAGAAGAAAGCTTCATATTCCTAATGAAATTAGATAGCGAATGTGTTATATTCAGCCTAGCAAATTTCATAAAAAGAATCATACCATTAAGGGGAGGATTCTGACATGAGTTATATCACATCAATCTGCATATCTACGAAAGAAATATTGTTAGTTTACTGGTATTTTTATATATTTTATTTTATGAAATATATAAGTTGTTAATCTCTATTTGTATTTTCTTCTCTTTTTATTTTCTTATTAAAACAAAATATTAATGTAGATATGTCCATGATGTTTAATAAAGTAAATTCAATTCAAACATACTAGAGAGTCAATCAAACAGATAATTGTTTATTTTGTTATAAGAGAAATATTCCTTCTTGTATTTTTCGATATTTTAATGTGTTTCATAAATACATTTGGGGAAATATCCAAAATAACCAAGAAATGGCATAAGAAATACATCACCGGGATTTCCTTTTGATGATTTATATTAATTTCCCCCAACTTTTTTGTGAATGGATATTTCTTAATTACCCCCAATAGTCTGGGAGCCTGTCCCGAAATAGTCACCCCATTTTACCCATGAGATTTGACCCCGTAAAGTTACTTAGACCATCTAAGTCACTGACAAAAAGGTTGTCAGCCTGTCCGTAGCCGCCGGGTTAAGCCCCCAGAGCCCCCAAAAGGGACCCAAAAGTCGGGTCGATTTCACCCCATCTCACCCATGCACCAAACTTTGTCAGTAGGAAGTAGTATGACTGGACGTTACTGACAAAAACTGACAAAAATTTCTATCGGGATGGGGTGTCAGACGGCCCCTAAAAATTGGGGTAAATTTTTCCCCTTATAGCCCAGAGACCAAATTTTGTCAGAAGGAAGAGCTATGGGTGTACATTCCAAAGATGTCAAAAACTGACAAAATTGTCCATCGGGAAGGGGATGTCAGATCCCCTGAAATGAAAACCCCAAAGTGCCCTTTGGCAATGCTTTGCCCCCCCCCCCCCTCCAAAAAAAAAATGCTCCGTATGCAAAGAAAAACCATTTCTTACCTTCTTACTATGATAATTCACTTCAATTTTCATTACATAATTTTGAGTATAATAATCTTCTTGAGGTGCAATTTGGTGTTAATTGGTATTTTGGTTAATAAGACCCCGTTTACAGTGGCGGGCCGGCCCGATGCCCGCCCGAGGCCCGCCTACATTGCAGTACTCGGCCCCGCATTTTCTTGCATTTACACTGCCTTGTCGAGGCGGCCCGGGAGTGAAGTTTCCTTTCGCATGTTCTTTTTTCGTCGTATAGTGGCCGCTCTACATGTAAACAAATCTTTCAATCGTTAAAAGAATGGAAAAAAAGGTCGAATATGTGTAGATCTGCTCTTACCTGCCTCCAGTGAAATTTACTGGAGAATTGTTTCAATTCAATGACAAAACCACATCATGTCACTTGCTAGACCGTCATTGGCACAGTAATTACAGTATAACTGGTGCGAGTGACGTCAGCGCGATCAGCTGAGTGGGTTTGGGTTTGGCCGCGCATTTGGGTCCGCTTGCGTTTACATCAACAAAAGGCGGGCCTCGGGCCGGCCCGAGACTACCTCCTGGAGGTAGTCTCGCAATTTTAGTACCGCTTTTGGTACCGCATTTCGATGTTCGTGCGTCAAAATTTAGGCCGGCCTCGGGCTGGCCCGAGGCCGGCCTTTCGCCCACTGTAAACGGGGTCTAAGTTATTAAATTGTGAAAAATGTAATGCTTTCTCAAAAGTAGTCAAAAAATATTGTCAGGATTATGTAAACACAGCCATTTGAAAAGGCATAATAGAGCAGCTTGCTTGGTATGTGTGCAATTAACACATGAATAGTACATTTCAGCCTGGCAGTCACATACCACAGATACCTGAAAAGCTCTTCTATTATGCTTTGTCAAACAGGTGAAGATGGACAATGGGTGTGTTTACACAACCCTGACAATATTTTTTGGCTACTTTTGAGAAAGCAATACATTTTTTACAAATTTAATAACTTATTTACCAAAAGACCAATTAACGCCAAATTGCACCTCAAGAAGATTATTATACTCAAAATTATGGGGAGGGGGGGGGGGGGGGGTTACAGCTTAAGAGGAGGTTTTCCGTTCTCCATAGCATTATTGATATCAATCAATTGAAGACTTTATTTTTATATTGAATTTCTTTGATTTTTCTTTTCTAAACTCACCTAATATATTTCTTCTTCCACCTAGGCCAACAGTGTATAAATGTTTCCTCTTTAATGCACTAAATGTTAAGCTACTGATTGTCCATTACTGTGTCCGTCTTTCTCCCTATCTCCCCCCCCCCCCCCCCCCCCCCCTCTCTCTCTCTCTCTCTCCCCCCTCTCTCTCTTTCTGTCCCTCCCACTCTCTCCCTCTCTGTCTTCTCACTCTCTGTTCCCCGATCTTTCACCCTCTCTCTTCCTGTTTCTCACCTTCTTTCCCTCCCATCTCCCTGTCTAATCATTAATACTTGCGAAACTTGGAATGAAAGTAAACTTCTTCGACCTGCATTGACATTGTATCATATTTATCAAGAACAATTATTATACATGGACAAAACTAAAATGCTTTCCATTGTAAGTTAAAGTAGAGTTGCGCTGGATCATTCCATTAATATTGTTCCATTGAATGTGCGCTCACATTATACAGGCGGATGAGAATTGTCAGTAAAAAAGAAATATTCTCGGAAATCCCCCGGACATCTCCAGACGAGAGAAATTTCTGCTTTCAAAAGGGAACCACGGCCCAGGGCCCCTTTACATCCCGAAGCCGCATATGCATTACAAGGGAGAGTATAGGCCCATGAACTTTATACAACAAATACTAGCTTTACATTGTTTGCTTGCTTGTTTGGTGCCTTGATGGACCGTTGCAGACATCAGAGATGAAATCTCTTCTTCTATAACCTACAAACTGTACAGGGGGGGGGGGGGGGGGGTTCTGCATAACGAAGGGATCTATTGACACATGCCTTATTATCAACTACTTCCTCATTATATATTCCGTCAGCACATGCTGTCCTGAGTATTCTTCTCAGTAACCTCATTTCTGCAGTTTTAATTCTGCAACTAAAGAATTTATTCACTGTCCAGCTCTCGCAGCCACATTACGGTATGGTTGAATGTTTTAAGATTACCTGACTGATAAGAAAGCAAACAGGGGGACTTATCCGAGGGATTTAGTATTGAGGATTAATGCCTTATAAAAAGGCACAAACGCATCAACTTGGTCTCGAACCCGGAACCTTCCGCTCACGAGACAAATCACTGAGCACTAGATTACGCTTTACGTTAACCATTGCCAACGGGAACCAGGTGGTCCCTGTACGACGCCTATGGGGAGGAGAGAATTCAGTAGTCAACGGGTTAAAATACTGACTGTGATCACCAAGATCACCATGATCATAGCTAGTACAAAATAATGAAACAATGCATAACTCCGTATTTATTTTTTACTTCCCTTTAGTGGCAATGTTTAACCATTTTATATAATTTGTATCCATCAGTTATTGCAAAATCATATCCCACGATTGTGCTTTGCTAAAGCCTGATTGGAGTATTAGCAATATAGTGTACAACAACGAGGTATTAACTGTTGATGAAAACTTGCACGATTTCCGATGCCAGAGACATCGGTTAATTGCTGAGGAAGTTAAAGAATATGACTTTCAAAAACAGGTGAAATTCAAATTCAATAAAGTGTATAAAAATACTAAAAGTAGCTAAATATACTACAAAAATAATTAGTTTTTAGTGAATTTAGATCATAATGATCGTCTATAATTCATTAATCCTTTTCTACAAAATCAAATTTACTGATTAAGCCTACTCGTAGCCAGTGGCGTAGCATGGGTCCAGATTATTAGGGGGCATTGGCATCATGGGAGGGGGGAACCAGATTTCTTCAGGGTAGGGTGCGGGGAAAGGTCCTATCATTCTCCACGTTCCTTTACGCCCTTCTCCATTTTTTCCCTTCAGTTTTTCCCCACTTTCTGTCGCCCCTCTCTCGTATTTACGCCACTGCTCCTCGTAGTAAACAGTAAATATGATGTGCCAATTTATCATACATGTATATATAAAATCAATTTAAATCAGTACACCTCTTTATACAAATCACTTTCTGAAACGTATTTTAAACTTGGGTAAAAAGTCTAATTTTATGACTTTTTTCATAGAATTCAAATATTTAACATTTTTAAAATTCATTATTGAACATGAAACATATTTGAGATCACGTTTCCATATAATCAGAAGCAATCTTACGTGTGGCTGAATTCTGAAATTTACGCAAGTAATGTCCTATTCCTTTTGGTCCATACCTGCACGATGCAATTCATCACATTCCTAAATGAAGTATCAATTCTCTCAGCCTAATATGACGTAAAACATTGCAACGATCTATTTTTCATTATCTGTGTGGCGTAACATACAAAAGATGGAATGTGATGTGTTCTATATATGCATATCAAATACATACCAAAATAATTCTCTCTCCCAAATAGGAAGCAAAAATATTCAGAAACGATGGCATCTGCTTCCACTGAATAATAGTGTTATAACAGCGTAAACGTAAATGTATATAAATGGTTGAAAATCTCAAAATCCGGTATACATATTGTTAGAAATAGAAAATACATATATTTACATTCATTTTTTTCAATAAAAATATTTTTTGCATTTAAAAGATTTTCATGGGTAACCTTAGAACAACTCACGTTACGGTTTCAGTTGGAGATGTGTTAATATCACTGTCAAAAAATGAAGTTTTAGTATTTTACGTCATCGTGAATTATGGAATAAATGCGCCCCCGAAAAGGGGGCTCATTTATAAACTTTTCAATTACCCACATCCCACTATCGGCATTTTTCTTCTTTTAACATTTACATTTTTCAAATGCGTAATACTATTAGAAAAAGTTTTATGGGCAACAATTAATGATTCAGTAATTATATTTTGGGTAGAAATCGAAGGATGACATTCACTATACGGTAACCTTTGGTATTAATTATCGACTTTGGTTCTGTATCCTAATTCAAGTCCAGAATAGTTTTTAAAAACTGCCGAAAACGTCGACTAGAATCATTATATGTTATGTTTTACAGTCCAAAAACTGCAGCACACAAAAACTAGGTATAAAATTACATGATGTTTTATAAAATACCCACGTCTTTAAGAAAATGTACACGATAAGAGAATTTTGAAAATAAAGATTACATTTCATTGAGTAAGGCGTGGTGGATTTTAGAAGGCAGATGACACACATTTATAAAAGCACCTGATATTTCTACATTCAAACTCATGTGATATTCTTATCCATTTGAAACACATAGTTGACTGCAACTTTTGACAATCGAATGCATATTTTGAAAGAAGATCATGGAATACCTTGTTAACCTTTGAAATATTAGATCTCGGCCCCGTAACACAAAGGGTTTACAATCAATTGCAAAATGGCAAAATTGCCAATCAAAATCATCGTTGCATACACATGTTGTTCAAAAGGCTGACCATTAACTAATCACAATCATTGTTTCAAATTTGCAACTGATTGCAAACCTTTGTGTTACGGGGTCTTATTAAAAATTAGTAATCATCTTAATAATGCTACCACATTTCATTACATTTCAACCAATCACACAATGAATACATGAATGATTTCAATACATATATCAACCTAGTACTGTATTTTGGTTCATATATTATCCGTTACGATTAAATAACAATTAATAAAAAGGATATTATTAAAAAGCGAGGAAATAACAAATTAAAAGTAAATAAAGGTTTTAAAAAGACGGAGCAGTGATTCACAAACGCCTTAAGGCAATGGAAGAATCCTATACTACTTAAAATGCTGAAAGATACAAAATACGCATCTTTTGAATTTATGAATACATGTGCGATGAAAGACATTTTCCCCAAAGCTCATCTCTTGCACTTTTATTTTAAGAAGGCCACCAACGCATTTCCTAGACCTATAACAATAATAACGATATGGTCTTATTCAGTCAGGGTAGCATTATTAGTATTAATACTGCTCCTCATGAGGGCCCTGAAATTTCAAGTTACCCTAGCATTGCTAGGTATCCATTTGATACACCTGGGTCAAGATTTTTTTTTTTAATATATATACATGTAGGACTCCAGCATAATATGTGAAGGTTTAATTTGTTTGAGCTATATACAACGTAACGTACGTTACGTTAGAAAAATGAAGTTGATTATATCAATGATCGCATCTGTCATTCTGTTATTATCATTATGACATTATAAAATGGGTAACAAACATTACGACAAAACTCCATAATCAAGACACGTCATCGAAACCTGGCCATCATGCCAATATTTACACTCCTACACAAGTTTCTCTGTCGTTCACTCTCCACACCTATGTGTTTTGGGGTGATTACCGGTATGGACTGCGAGCGGGCGCTATGCCGAAGAACCACAGATCATACATAGGATCTCTATGCGAAGAATAGTTATTGCCAAACGCAACGGAGCAATAAAAAAAACTCTGATATTAATGCTATGTCATAACCGTGATATACATAGTGACTGTTCACAATGGCAGCAGTCATTCACGAGAAGGTCTAAATGAAATTACATTGAACTGCCCACAATGATAGTCGATCAACGTTAAAGCGGATGTGAAAGTTCGTACGATGGCGTCTCTCCGTTTTCAACGTTGCCCGTATCTTTATCTTCGTCTTCTTCGTCGAGCTGGACTTCGCCGGGTTGCCACCTGCGACCGCTGCCATCGATGTCGAGACGACCGCCCATAGTGGTGCCATTTCGATGATGAACCTTCCACGCCTCAAGGCGGAACTGCGGCAGGGCAGGACCCCAAACATCGATGGGGTTTGAGATCAGGCGCCAACGCTGTGGGAAATACAGAGAGAATTCATTGTGAAGTACAGTGAAAATCCGTGAATAAAGACCGCTCAAGGGAGACAAGAACTGTAGTCTTTGTAAGCAGGTGATGTGTATATACGGGTTGTAAGAGAAACACTTTAAAGGGAAAAAAGATGTGGTCTTTACAGACAGGTGGTCTTTCTTTACAATTTGGCTTTAAATTCAACATTGAAAGAATAGGAAAAAAATGAATAAAAGGTTTATGAAATTGAAGAAAAAACTCTCAAACAAATAATACTGAAAGTATAGGCAAGAAGGGTTATGAGAGACTTATATCAATAAATATTGTTCTCTCACATTTCTATTGCCCCCCCCCCCCCCCATGATACTAGTACCCCCTCAATAGAGCTGACAAGTATATTCAGTGGCAGATCCAGGATTCTCTGGCAGGGGGCACAAGTTTGAAAATTCTCTGATTTGAGATTTGCCTTTCCTGTGGCTATAATTTCTCTGAGAAGTAAAACAAAAAAATAACCGGGGAACAAATGAAGGGCACATTTTTGTTGTTATGTTTGATAAGTAATTAAGATCAGCCACATTGGATCTGGCCAGGGGCACGTGTCCCCTATGCCCCCCCCCCCCCCCCCCCCCACATCTCCGCCACTGATATTGTCTGAGAACATCCTATTCACCTCCATGAAGGTTCCCTCTTCCATGAGGAACTCGTAGATGATAACCACGGGGATCCAGATCAACGAACACGTCGTCACCATCCAGCCGACAGCCCGGGCCCAGGACGGGAAAGGTCCGTTGTAGCTTGGTTCCTCCCAGTTGAAGAAGTTGAACATGAGAACGAACTGGAGAATGAGATCGTCCAAAAGCAGACCAGTTAATAATACCACTTTAAATATGCGAAAGTTCCGGGTCGTCAAGAACAATTTTTGCCAATAATAAATTTTGTTGAAGTTCGAGAACAAAAGTTTTGATTTACGACCTGAGATCCTGGCCGAAGGCTATTATTATTAGCTTTAATACCAAAACTAGTCACAAATCTCTGCTTATATAATTATGCAAGGTAGACTGCATACGTAACAGGTGTAAGAAGTTCATCCCTATACGGGTTTTAGAAAGAAATATCCATAAATTTGAGGAAGAAAAAAAATTCTCGGTACTTGAGCACTGATCGAAGGTCTATGCCTTTCGTAACTTTTTATTTCACTGGTAGTTAGATCAGATAATCAGATTCGGTTTAACAACATTAATTATATGCCAAGTATACGTTAAAATCAAAATGAATATTATTGGGTATGTTGGCGGAAATGTTTGCAAAGTTCATCTAAACGACTATCGTTAAATGACTTGGCTAAAACCGTCTGTCAGGATTTCAAATTTTCCGACAGCGGCTCCATTTTTGTTAATAAAGCAAGAAGCAAGCCCCCAAAATGGCGGTTAGCCGACAGGTCTCAAAAAATCCAAATCCCCGAAAGAAAAAATCGAGCGACGCCACTGGTGTTAGGTACCACGTGATACTTACCAACATGAGAGCAGGAGTGAAGGCGGCCCAGTTAAGAGGCCACCACATGAAGGACCAGTGGCCTACCCATTTGTCTCCTACCATGGTTCGAATGTCGTTCTGGAGTCGCTTGACCCCGTAGATCCAGCCCAGAGCGATGCACTCCAACAGGGCGTAGATTATATAGTTGAAGAACGCGCCATAACTGTCGAGATGCGACACCCAGTAACTACCCGTCTATCAAGATGAAATGAAGATGAACAGATGATATAATCGAGTTAGAAATTAACACGATCTCAAAGACTCTAAAAAGATTAAACCTAAGGATATTTCAAAGGCATTGTGCGTCCTGTTGAAATGTGCGAACCTGACATTGATAATATACTGCATCGCACAATCCGAGCATGATTGCCTTACAATTCGGGCATTGAAATAGTCCTCAAGTCGGTTTCATGAAAGTCTTTCCGATCGTAATGATTGTAATATATAATATTCATTATATTCAGAGGGGGACTCAGGAAAGGGATTTGAGTGGAGATGAAAAACTGCGAAAGTCTAAAGA
This sequence comes from Heliocidaris tuberculata, assembly GCA_025618425.1. Classification (NCBI taxonomy): domain Eukaryota; kingdom Metazoa; phylum Echinodermata; class Echinoidea; order Camarodonta; family Echinometridae; genus Heliocidaris; species Heliocidaris tuberculata. Next base: position 10,029,295 of record CM046848.1, read on the forward strand.
TCCCTGAGGAAAGTATATTTTTTCGAGAGGGGTGGCCGATTCCTTCTGAAATGGGAGCCGCCCTGGATAATAGTAGATTTAATGTACGATTATTTTACGTAATTTGTTACACATATTCCATTCATCATCATAGTTTATATCATGTCATACCCGTCATGACATGATATACCATACTACCAGATCGTACTTACATCAAGTTGAAATGCGGCTTCTTCTAGGAAAAGTATTTAGGCAACCCTTGAGAGCAACATTTATTTTTCACCATGCTCTATTTGCTAAATCCATATTAAAAACGTGTTAGGATAGGGAAATATAGGAGAAAAAAGATCAGTCCTACCAAGAAGATATATAAGATGATAAGAAGTACGAGAGGAACACACACAAAAAAGTACACCGGTCGCAAATTTTTTTTTAAAATTCAACCTATAGGTCATTTTCAACAACCTTGTCCATCACCTACTGAAATGTGTGAACATCACAATGACGTATTACGTAATCCGAACATGATTTCTATGGGATATCCAATGGGGTATTGAAATTGCCATTCAGTTGATTTCTCGAAAGTCTTTGCGATCGTGTTGCAAGTGCAAATAGAATTTATAATAGAACCAAACAGAAGCAGATGATAGGCTAGTAGAAGGAAAAATATAATGAGAAAGTTTTAATTTTACTCATTCTTTTTCTTCTTACATGTGTGATACAGCTGAATCCCATGATGTACATGATACCACATGCAGCCATCAAGACATAGGTCTTCTTCTTACGTAGTTGGGGTACCTCATCCACAATGGCTGTTACAAGATTCTCCATAATAGCAAACTGAAATTTTAAATAATACAGAATTTCAGAAAATTATTGTCCTCTTTGATATCATTTTCAATCAGGAAAAATCAGTTGACATGTATTTTATTCTAGTACAGAGCAGTACTTACCAGCTAGCTATCATAATTGTTTTATACTCAGATCTTTTGAAAATGGTGTTGACTGAATAAATTGCCCCCCCCCCCCTGAATCTACGTGGTTCCAATCAGCAACAAAAATGTTAAAACTTATTAGCTGACCATTAAAGATTCATTCTCCTTTCAAATAATATCACAACAGCTATGATTCTCTCAATTTCCAGAAATTCAACTATTCTGCTTGATTTTCGGGAGATTTCCCGATGTTTAATTTGTTGCTTATGTGCAGAAATTCGATTTAATGCTTTCAAATAATTACATTTTTCTGGAGAGCGATGATCGAGTTAAGTTTAACCGTGCTCATGTAAACCTCGAGATTCATATCTCAAACTTTTCTAACCTCACGCCGTAAGAAAAACTTGAGCGGGCTTTTTTTTAGAATTTTAGAATTTTTAGAATTTTAGTGGTTATTATAAAGCACAATCACATCGGGTTTTTTTTTTAATTATAATAGCTGTTGTTTGAATATCATCTTTCATTTGACTTACTTAAAAAGTTATGGATTTGATAGCAGAACAATTTCTCCCAAATGTAAGGTAAATTCTGCACTGAAGTATCGATTCCGAAAGGAATAAGAAGTGCTTACGAAAGATCAAGTATATATATATATATATATGCCGAAGATAATTATGATCCGAAATGTCTAAACGAACCTGACTGTCTAAACCAAGTGTAATCAACATGCCGAAGAACAGTATTGCCCAGAGAGGAGAGACGGGCATACGGGCCACAGCGGCGGGGTAGGCGATGAAGGCAAGTCCAAACCCTATAGAGAGACGTAAAAAGAAAAAAGACAAAGACACTTTGAATTTGTTAATAAAAAATTTATCAGAGACGTCAGTCAATCTTCCATATTAACGAGGGTGGCAAAAATATTAATCAGAATTGTACTCTCTGTATGATACACTGTAATTCCCGGAGATACCCCCTCCCCCCTTCAATTTGTTTAAAATAGAAGAGTGGATCATTCTTAAACAGTATAATTGAAATCACTAGTGGCACACATAAAGAGCACAATCAACTATTACTAATGGATATGCAATATCTTCTTTTGGTGTAAAGTTCGTAAAAATTTGGACCTTAAGATTCTTATTTTATATCTTCTCCCTAAATAGGTCAAGTTTCCGAGATGTCTAGAAAAATAGAGAACCAGACTTTTAGCTCAAAATAGCAAAATCGACAAACAAAATATTGGAATGAATGTAATTAGATTATTTTTGTAGGGCTATATGAAAACGCCCCTTTAGCATTTTCAGTTTGAATTTATCATAATACTTTTTTTTTTAATTGGGAGCACGTTAAAAGATGGGAGTTGCTGCTACCTTGTTTGCCGTTCAACAATAAGGGATAGAGCAACGTCGATCTGGCGCTGCTCAGTGGCTGCCGGGCTCACGATCAATTGGGCAAAAAGAATTTCCATTTCGGTTTAACTTAATAAAATTTGGAGTGGACTTTAAAAGATTATTATTATTATTATTATTATTATTATTATTATTTGTAGACATCGACCGTCATCGTATTCCCTGATCGTACCTTGTTGTACCACGGTGTCGACAGGCTGGTTGAGCTCGTGTGCCATAAACCCTACGATGGAGAATATAACGAACCCGGCGAAGACACTGGTACAGCAGTTAGCGACAGCCACAAACAACGAGTCCCTAAAGAAATGAAATGAAGTGAAACATGTCAAAGAGGTATATCTCTTCTGCTCGTTGTGTTCACGATAGAAAACAATGCTAGAAAATTTCAGAGGGGTGAGACAGGGTTAGGGTTAGAGTGCGTCGCTTAGTAATTGTGCAAAAATTACATTGTATCTATGCGGACGTTTGTCCCCCCCCCCCCCCCCCCAACCCCTTTCCCTGCCTCTCCCCTATCCCAAACTATTTCGACCGATTTCTATTCAGGGGTCGCCCTCCTGTTTTTAAAATTTTTGCCGACGAGACCGTTAGTGTTGTCGCCAAGTCTCAGGTGTCTTCATTGTTGTCTGCAAATTCATGAATCTGTTGACTTTTTCGGCAAGTTGAAACGGACTTTCTGTTGATACATTTGGTCTGCTTTATATCTAATTAGACAAATTTTTAAGAGTGCTTGGAACTTACCCGTATGCGTTGTTATGGAACTTATTATAGGATGATAAGGTGACTAGACCACCCCCTGCAGCACTGAGAGAGTAGAAGATCTGAATAGCGGCATCTTGCCACACCTAGAACGGAAAGAAAATGGCTAATCAATATGACGACATAAAGATGATTAATTACATGCTTGATGAATAAAGGGGAAAATTATTGTTTTGTGTCATATTCATCATCAAAAAGATGTAATAAACTGGCAGGATTTTGATGTAAAATCTGAATGAAAACTACCTTACTTACTTTTATATCATTTGTATCCATCGGTAGAACAGATGTGCAGTAATGCAACAGCTTAGTAAGGCTATCAGTCCATATAATTTACTAATGTAGTCACTTATGTTTTCATCTATGTGTTGTTTTTACATCGGTAAATAAGTTCAAATCAAATCAAATCGAAATTTAAAGGAGAATTAACCCCAGAATATAAACGTACTTATGTTCAAAGGAGTAATATATTCTTAATCATTGGCCTGTATCACTTTGGAAATAAAATATCAGGAAAAGGGTTTAAATCAAGACATTCTAGCACACGGTATCATGTGCTAACACTTTACATGGGGGATGCCATTTTCTTGATGATATGGAGTTGTACATGAACCATTGGAAACCGTTCCGCGGTCAGGAAGATATTTTTAATCCTAGAGCTAAATTGCTTCTCTTCATTCTTGGGGGTTTGCCTGGCAGAGCAGAACATAATTCATAAAAAGCGCATTCTATTGAAGTCCATTATCTCAAATCAGGTGAATGCATAATTTGTCACTATTGACGCTCGGGAAAGTTATCATCCATAAATTTGAATTAATTTGCTCCATCGCGTACGTCATAGTATCAAGAAAATAGATTTCTGTTTAGTAAAATAGTAATTTTCAAAGAAATATAAAACACATTTTGGTTTTTAGAATTTTTTAATTCTCAAATGGGATGTTGTATCAGGAAGAAAAACAATTTTGCATTCGGATTAAGAATATCTTCATGTACACATCAAGAAAATGGCAGCCCCCAGGTATCGATAGATTTTGCTGAGAAAATCTTGATTTATACCCATCTTGTATATTTTAATTCAAAACTACGTAGGACAACAAGAAGGAATAGATTACATCTTAGAATATAAGCACATTTATATTTTGAGGTTAATTCCCCTTTAATTGTTGTTGTTTTTTGCATTAAAGCACATCAATTTTAACTGTTCTGTTCTTGTATATTATGTGATTTATTACTTTCCAGATTGAAAAAAAATGTGCCAAAATACTAAAAAAAAAAAGGGAGACTTTACTCCGATCTCCGCTAAATTCTTACCTTGGCATCACTTAGCCTGCTGAAATCTGGGACTGTGAAGAAACGAATCCCGTCTCCAGCCCCGGGCAACGTAACGCCACGAATAAGAAGGATAAAGAGAACGGCGTATGGGAAAGTAGCGGTGAAGTATACAACCTAAAAACGAATGAATATACATTATGCATCAATTTAAAAATACATTATATGGATTTCAACAGCACAGACTCGCAGAAAGGAAGAAAAGATACAAGTGTGTAGCCCTAATTTTGTAAATACCATAAATGTGACTTTGTGCCGTAGACGTACCCGTCTTCTGAATAAGTTTATGCGTAACCATATTAGGGCATATACTGCCAAGAAATGAACGAGAGTAACCTTCGATTGTTTTTCCCCCTCCCCCAAATTTCAAATAATAAGGTATAAATTTAGTTTGATATCTACAGTAATGATGATTTATTCTAAACTGTTTTGTGCTTATTACCGTGTTAAGCGAGACATACCTGGCTTTATTTTTTTTAACAGAAATATCAGCATAATGCAATTAAACAAAATACACAGCTATGAAAATTTGATGTCAGTGCTTTGAGCTATAGAAGGACATTTACTCATATACTTTTACAAGGGGATAACGCCCCTCTGGTTCTCAACAGACAGATTTTGTTGTAAATAGCAAACAAGCAAAACAATATTTTGATAAATAACACTGACGAGATTCAGTTTCATTGACGAGATTCAGTTTCATTGGCTTGATCATCATATTTTCATGCCAGTCATCTTGTTAATATTCACCTTTCCCGATGACTTAATTCCTCTCACAAGGCATAGTAAGACAATGATCCAAGCAACCAACAGACATAATGCTAGCTGCCAAATAACTCCGCCTGGTTCGTTCATAGTATCTGCCTCTTGGAGAACGGCATTCCTGAAAGAAACACATTTTAAGTTCGTCATAAAACAAAGTCCATAATGCTAAGTTTGGAGGAAAAAAAACGATCTATGCATTTGAATAAATGATCAAATTAAACCATAATTATTGATGAACTAATAGTTCTAAGGAAAGTAAAATTAAGCGTTACACACTCTAGAAACGTTTCTCTACTCCCTCCCATGCATTGTTGTTGTTTTTTTCAAGGGGTATTAAAGAGAAGAGAAAAAAATATGGATTTGAACACAGGTGATCATACTATACATTGATTCTTGACAAACTACAAAATTTAGAATATTTTGTGTCGGCCTTCGAATGTTAAAGATAATAATATGATCAAATTTTTAAAGAGTAAGTATTTGCATTATTATTCTTTATGTGCTTAAAGGCATTTCATGTTTTCTATTTATCCATAAGAAACAAAAATAACCGGAAGCCCATGCAGCCAAATAAAATCATAATCTATCTCATTGACGCTCTTTCTAGAAATTGCCTCCCACTATCATCATCTTGAAATCTTCAGCTAGCTTACAAAAGCATTCATATTAGTGCTAAAGCATCAATATGTTAAGCTAAAATCTATTCCATTGAAGACAAAAATAATTTCGTTTCCTTATTATTTCACAATTTTCATCTCGTATTAATAGCACAATGGAAGAAGTTAGCTCTTACTTCCAATACTGCTCACTGGCAAGTTCTCTCTTCCCGCCAAGCGGGTCGTTGTAGGCCGAAATGTTATACCCGCCCAGGTTGCTCGTGACATTGTAGAAAGTCAGCGTGGTCTCATTGAGGGAATCAAGTCTTAGGCAGCTCCCGTTGGTAGCGATGATGCCTTCGTTGTCGACACAGTCGTTATAGAGATCGTAACACTTGACGTTGTTCCACTCGTTCGCGCAGCCGACCCACGGGAGTTGACTTGTAAACGAAGCGAAGAAGTAGTAGATGGTATACATGATGATGACATTATAGTACACACCCTGTATGCAAGCCGTGAACATCTGGCAGTATCCAATACCTGAAACAAGATGAAGATGAAAATATGATTAAGCTATATTTAGGCTACATGTTTATCAATACCAACAATCAAATCTACAAAGCAATGGGGTGGGGCAGAGACGTACATCATTTTGTTTTCTCTCTCTCTCTCTCTCTCTCTCTCTCTCTCTTTCTTTCTCTTTTTTTTGGGGGGGGGGGGGGGGTGGGTGGGTGGGCTCTTCTTCCATTGTATGTACCCAATAAGTATTCCAAGAAATTGAAAGAGGACGTTGTGCCCCCCCCCCCTCCTCCTCCTCCATCTAGGTGCCTCCATTCCTCCATCCAACTCCTAAAAAAACCCCATATAATCCGCCAATACAATACCATAGACGTGTTAGATTAATCGCTAGACTGAAATCTGGATTAGGGGTTTAAGATTAACATAATAACCAGAACTTATGACAGATAGGGTGAATCAGAGAATTTTTAATCTAACGAAATGCCCTGTGTAGACTGCAGGATATATTTAACATAAAAGAAAGTTTATTGGTTGCTTGCAGTTTTCTGACCATTTGCTTTGGATTTCTGTTGTTGTTTTGGTTGTTGCTGTGGTGTGCAGGCATCAATACAGCTATTTCTTGGCGGTTTGTAAATATGTTGTGTGAGAAAAAAGTAGTAAGTTGGGTGAAGTTTTCTTTCGACGATGTATTTTCTTGTACATGTGCAAGAATTATATCAGATAACATATTTTATAGTTCTAGACTACAATTTGTGATTAGAGACCAAGTAACCAAGCAACCAATAGCTGAATTGCTTTCAATTTACAAATGCATTTAAAACATAGAAAAGAAAGAATACATTCACTGTAACTATAGAAAAAGATAATAATATAAAATAAGACAGTCTAGTAAATAATCAAGATATAATTAGAACATTAATGACAGCAAACATAAATTAATTTCGCTAACTCACCTCTCATAACCGGCACAGATCGCCATATTGAGATGGGTCCCAAACTGCAGTATTGCCCAAATGATACTTCCATTAGGAAGAGAGGTAGACCAGCGAAAAACAACATGATTGTGTACGGAATTAAGAAGGCACCTACATTAGAATACAATGAAGAATAATAAATAAGAGATAAAAGTATATCAACTTAATTTATCTTAGGGAAATGGGTACAATTTTCTGCATGATATGGACAGTTTGATGTGATAAACAGATTTGTTTTGAATGTGAAGTGATTGGAAAATGCTTTTCATTCAGAGTTCAAAGTGTCTATATTCTGGTGTATGAAGATGTTTTTTTGTAGTATAAGATAAAGTACGATGCTTTCCAAGTCAACCACGACTTTTCAAGTTCTGTCACAGAGTAGATATCCCGCATTCGAGTGTTTTTCACACTAGATTGGTGTTATGAAGGACATGGGTTCGAGCCATAGCATGGTCCTAATGTCATTTGACAAGACAATTATCTAAAGGTGCCACCCCGTACCGGCGTACCCAGGAGAGATATTGTCACCATTATAGTAGGAGTATTCGAGAATATGCACAAATTGCGTGTTTGGATGAATCCGATAATCAGTATAATAAACTGTAAAGCGCTTGGACAGGAAAACGCCACTGTACCTAACGGAATTGATTAATATATTACAAGACATCTTTGCCCAAAAAATTGCATTATTATATAGAATAATACTAACTGTACTAACCTCCACACATATATGAAAATCACTGTCTGAAGTAACTGTATCACCAATTTATATGATCTTTTTCTATAGCACAGCTGTTTATAAAGTTACACTCAATTAATTACAAATCAACAATTTTGTGAAGGGTGTATACACTTCTGTGAGTAGCCTTAAATCCAGATTTTATCATTATAAATCAGTATCATTAAAACAAGTATGAGACTCAAGCCTGACTTCAAGTCATCAACGACTCCTACCTCCTCCATTCCTATATGCCAGGTAAGGGAATCTCCAGACGTTACCCAGACCAACAGCGTAACCAAGACAGGAGAGAACAAAGTCCATCTTGTTGCTCCAGTTCCCGCGCTCCTCATTCTCATCTCCTTCAAACTCCTTTTCTTCTCCACCGTCGGTCTGATTTGGAGAAAGAAAGAGAAAGGAAGAGAGAGAGAAAGAGAGGGGTTATGAGAGAGAGAGGGGCAGAGAGGGGGGGGGGGGGAGAGAGAGAGAGAGAGAGAGAAGACTTTAAACATTCCATGTACATGTACATGTACATGAATTTAATTATATTGTGTATAACAGGAGTATAACATATGTCAAATGGAAGTTAAATACTTAAATAATACAATGAAAAATGTAAACAGTGAATTAATAATAATAGGATATACATGTAGTATCCTAAAAGATATTATATTATGTTATACATTATGCATATCTATATACAGAAAATAAACACACTAAGATTTTGAATTGAGTCTTTTGTTTTATCCACATGAAATCATAAATATATTAAGTAGGTAGTATTTAACAAGAAATATAAGTCATAATATATCTCCCAAAATATGCATGTCAACATATATATAGTATAGATCGTATAAATGACGCTTACCTATAACAATTGATAAGGTATGATCAGGGGCCCGTTGCACAAAACTTGCGTTTAATCGCAACTCCTAAAAATCAAACGCAAGTCCTCAATGCGCTCTTCTGATTGGTTGAAAATAAAGTTGCGTTTGATTTTCCTGAGTTGCGTTCAAACGCAAGTTTTGTGCAACGGGCCCTAGATGTAAATTAAGAGAAGGTAATAGAGCATAACAAAATATATCATAAGTCATAATACAAAAATAAAAAGTAAGTGCAGGGAAGGCAATAGTGAAAATTTAATCTGAAATACATGAGATAATAATACAGTCATGTACGTTAAATAAAGCTATGTTAAAGGATGCTGTAAGTCATTAATGTACATATAAAGACATTAATTTAATACTTTTGCTTTGCATATCTAGATGGGATAATTCTAGTATATAAATAGTACTAGTATATAACAATATAACATAATATGTATATGATTTGAAATAATTTTATTTGAGTATGAGAACTATCTGATAATTTTAAAGGCCTTCATTATTGTTGGATTTGTTTTAAAGATAAAACCGTTATTTGCTGTTTATTGCCTTATTGTTCATGCATAATTCTAAAAGCAATTTGAAGTGCATTATCAAGATATCCTTCCAGCGAAACGTAAATTTCTTACACTGGAGTATAGAAGAGGGTTCAAATCTACTTTTTATCCCCTGGGGCGTATGTAGAAAAAAGTCACTTGGACATGGGCCTTTTCACATCAAGTTACGCCTCTGATCATGCTGATGATCAACCCACATTTCCCTACATACGCAAAGGCATTCGTCGACAAAGTATATAGGCCTAAACGCAAAAGTTTCCCGCCATGGCAAAATTCGTACAGCTTTCTCTCTTTGGATTAAGTTCTGAGAGTAATATTTCCAAGATGGAAGTTAAGTCATATATTTCATGGCATCAATTAATCATGGGACCAAAATTGTTGTTGACACACTAATTTGTTTCATTTTCATATGAGGAATCAAATAAACGAGGCCTAGCTGACGCCCAAGTGAAACTAGGTTTTTGTTCATATACCAGGAATGCTTTTCATGGATTCAGTTTAATGCATTTTAATATGAAATGGGCCTAATTTGAGAAAAGATTGTTTGTTTTTGTTTATTCCTCCACAGCTAGACTGAACGTGTTTTATTATCATTCTCAATATATAGGTTTATATAGTTCTTAGTCATGGGCCGCAGAACCTGGGGCTGGGGGGCTGCAGCCCCCCCCCCCCCCAACACACACAAACTTTTTTAAGTAGACACGTTTTTAAAAAATTCAGAAAAAAGGCTCGAAAATTGTCATTAATGAGTGAAATCAGATCAGCCCCCCCCCCCTCCCCCTCTTTCACCTGATAGTATCGGGGAATAATCCAACTGGAAAAGAGTCACATCGTCTGGATAACATTCCCTTGTGGATTACGTAATGAGTACAATAGATGCCTTTTCACAACTGCCCGCTTAGATTCCACCATTGGATTCCACCCACGGGTACTACTAATGCCTCTATTCAGAGTAAGCTATTACACTCTTGCATTGCCCAAAATGCTGGCCGTATATGTACGTCGCGAATATCCAATGTGAGAGGTCAGTAATCAGATAATAGGTGAAGCAGTAAATAAGGAGAAATTTGTACCGGACACGGAATTAAAAAGAGAAGAAACCTATAGTAATGCTTGTAGTTCGATTTTCCTTCAAAGATAGCCCCTTCCAATTACAGATATCCGCTGCCCGACATCTTATTTTAATCACACGCGGGCCTACTTACAAGCAACTAGAAAATCAAAAGTAACATTTAATCAAAGGCACTCCCCACCCCCCCCCCCCCTCCCCCTCCACCCCCACCAAAAAAGAAGGGAAAAAAATGTTAAATAGGGAACGCTATCGGCTTGTAAAAATGGCATATTTATCTAATATGAAGGCCTCTCTGAATATTGAGGGGGGATGGATAAGTTATTAGAATTTTACTGGTTAGATGGTATAAAACAGCTTTGAAGAAGGATCAACATCTGCAAGCAAGTGTTTTATTGGTTATGACATTATGTGAAAATGTGTAAGTGTAAATGTGTAAGAGAAACCATCTCACCGCCTCTGGAATGCTGGGAGGACGAGAGGGAGGCTTTGATGCCTTCTTGGACACCTCCTTCGATAACGTCCTTACTGCCGGTACCGGCGGCTCTCTTGAACGAGATACCGACCGACTTCGGGCTTCGTTATTGTTGGCTGAAAACACAGGAGCCGGCGAGGTTCGACCATTTACGGATCGGACAGATGTGGGCGTGGTCCTTCCACTGGGAGGGGCGTATGATGCGGGCGTGGTTCGGCCGCTGGGAGGTACGTTCGATACAGGTGTGGTACGCCCACTGTCCGGCATAGGAGTACTCCGCCCGCTGATTGGAACGAACATGTTACGGGGCGTGGTCCTGCCGCTGCTTGGTTGGTAGGGATTGGGCGTGGTTCGAGAGCTGAGGGACACGCCCGGTGGAAGATACGCCGCTGCCGAACTGGCATTAGAAGGTCTCTGAAGAAAAAAAATATACACATATTATATTTGTAGTTGATATCAATACAGGAATGATGATTCTGCTTTTTTAATGCATGCATTAGAAATGAAATAAGATATTGTAATAAGATATTGTAAAAACATCTTGAAAACGATTGGCTGATTAAATCTAGTCTTTAGTTACATCTATAATGGGAGACAAAGAGGTTCAAAAACAAAATTACATTTAAACTTTTAAAAAAAAATATTCTGTCTTTTCAACCATGTGTATAAGGAGCAATCATTCGACAACTGACTATTTCTCTCCGTCGTTTAAGAATATCATAGTTTGATTCTACAATATTCCTGCAAGAATTAGGCCAGGCCTGGTTTATACTTTGGAGTATGCCACACTGAGACGAAGTTATTGCCTTCCGTCTGTTTGGGAGCATACCGTTTGCATACTGAATCTGCCAAGTGTCTCCATTTTGTCATGAATATTCTGTGTTTGAATAAATATCAAATAAACTTTAAAGCAAATGTCTAAGCTGTGCTTATGAGGCCAAAGGTATTTTGATGTCTACATCACGTCTACTGAAACAAATATTTATTGAATAACAGATATTTGTTAAATAATACTCCCAAGGACCCTGACATCCTTTACATACAGCTTACTTGAAATGAAATATAATCATAATTTTCACATAGTTCACACCTTTGCGTGTACCAGACGTGGGTACAAAGTGCAATGCACTTTCAAAAAACGGTATTCACTCATACTATTTCGGTGAATTATTTTCACACCATTGGCCCAAAATGAATAACCTGCCTTTAAGCTTGTGACATGAAAATAGTATGATTGTTGCGACATCCCAAGCTGCAGCTCGAAACTGGTTTCAGCTTGTTTGGATAATAAATGAATTCGTGCATGTTTTTTCCAATAACATTTCCATTATTCCTCTTTACCCTTTAAAAATTTTTTTTTAAAGGGTATTAACGAGCCATGGAAGTATTTTGCTCAAATGCAAAGGAAAGCAAATTAATGACCAATATACACGTATTTGTTCAGTCTGTTGTTGTTTTTACAAAGATTTACTGAACAAACTAGTGAGTTCATTTCATGATTTTCATATCTCTTTCAACTACGAAAAGACTTCAGTTTTAAATGGCGAGAGAAATGCGCTAACTGGAAGAGAATTAAAAATGACATTTCACTAAGAAATTATCGACCAAGGAACAATAAAAAAAGAAAAGAACTTATAACGGTAAACTGAACTCACAAACGTCCGCTTTATCACGAATATGAAAAGGGTGGAATAACCGAGGGCACTCATATTTCCGAAGGTTCCTAATTCCGAAATGAAATTTCCCATACAATGGAGATCATAATTCTGAAAATTAATTAGGGTAAATGATTCTGAACATTTGTTGCGTAACTTCGAAGGTTCCTAATTCCGAAAATGAGATAGGGTTCATTATTGCGAAGGTTCGTAAAGTAAATTATATAATATACATGATATAAGATGTTCGGAATTTCGAACCTTCGGAATTGCAAATCTTCGAAGTAACTTGAGAATAACAAACCTTTTGGATTAGTGAACCTTCGGGAAAACACGACACGTAACAGAATAATCATGCCGTCTCCATATCATTACATCTATATTGGCTTCTGCCGTCATGCTGAACTATATTCGATTGGCAAAATCAACATATCTTTGAACAAATACAGTTTCAATATTGATTTTGTGATACTTCGTTGCACATTCTAAATTGATATCCACGAGGTATCTCACCAACTCCCTATAGTTGAAGCTGTTCTTTCTTTGAATTTCTTACTAAATTTAGACTCTTATGGCCCAAATGAGTAAATGCAATAACTGGATTCCATGTTTCTTATAGTTTCTTACTAGAAAATTTTCACAGAAAATTTTCCTGACCAAGGATCTAAACTAATTTTTATTTTTTACTCCACTTCAGGAGAGATAAAAAGTAATGTCTGTTTTTATGTTTGTATGCAAATTAACAGATTTCAGTGTATACCGGGATCTAACAATGCATCACAAAAGGGGTATATAATTCTGCACAATATAACAAAAAAATATGAGTTGAAGTAGGTTAAGATACAGCATAGCAAGCATCGAAATATAAACAAAGTTATGAAGAGTTTTTGCCAGTCAGGTTCTACGCTATATGCAGGATAAGGGCGATTTACCCCCCCCCCCCCCCCCTCTTCAAAATGCCTGTCTTCTGAATATCAGCACAAATCTGAAATCATTCAACCTCTGTCGGAATTTTTTTTTTAATGGAACCATTTCCTTATTATTATATTTGGCGATCGAGTTGGCAAATTTGTATACACCTTATTCCTACATTTTCAAATTTTCTAGGAATGCCCCTGCGCTAGTCGAATAAGTCGATGCAGCTTTTTAAGAATCATAATGATTAAAAGTACGTCTTTGTGATCTGTGGTCTATGCCCGTCGGTCTCATTTACTAATAGTAAATCTTCTTTATTTGGAAGAGAAGAAATCAATAAAGCAATCGAAGCCTAAGTGGTTGTGCTATATATATTCAGTTATTTTTTACTTTGCTCGGGATACCTGTCGACTGTTCAAAGAGTCTGTTCAGTACTACATGTAAGGGGTACAATTATGTAAGGCAAATCGGTAGAAATGAACAATATTGTGGATAGTTAACAACAATGGTGTCGCTGGAAACAGTGTAAACGCAATGTTATGAAATGGTAAATATTGTTTAAATGTTTCAAATTATTTCTTTCTGTGGCAACTCACTGTTGCTTACACTATGTAGTACCTCTGTATCCAAAGTTTACCACACTGTGAGTGTGAACATAAGTCGAAGCTACAGATGTATTCCAAATACACTATGTTTTCACACCATGCGCACGTTGGCTTGTTCACTCTGTGATACACCTATAACCACAGTGTGTCACACTTTATTCTACCCAGAGCAAACGTCTTGATCACATAGGTCAACGCTGTGGATGTGTTGCGAATTCATTATGCAGTCATATAGCCACAGGATGTCACACTGTGTCATACAGTGTATAACTATGAGCATACAGTCACCTCAAAGAAGATTTTCCAAATCCACACTTGTGTTCAAACCCAGGATGTACACATTAATATCCGTATGGCCATATACCACTTTGTGACCCACAGTCTGAAAAGTATGAACGCCATGGAAGCATTCAAAAGCTACGCTTTGTGATATATCTGTTTCCGCAGTGTTGAACATTGTGTGAGGACATCGTGAACACAATCATATTTGTGAACCAAGGCTAAGGTGCTCTAATCCTTTCTCATATCACAATATGTGGTAGTGTGTCTTCCCGGAGGGGAAACACATTGGTTATCCATAACTTTATGTTCGAGGTCCATGTACTTACCCGGGAGTTGTTGCTCAGGTTGTTCGGCTGATAGTGGACTGGGGTAGCCCGAGCACTAGCCACGCCGGGTGGGAGGTAGGAAGCTGCTGAGTTTGTGTTGGAAGGCCTCTGAATATAAGAAATGAAAGGTATTTCATTTTAGGCATATCTCATTTATTTCCAGTAAATAAAACATGCATTTAGCGATACTTCTCATTTTAAAAAACATGAAAGTATAAGAAGTGACAGAGACATCAACCACAGCCAAAGGATTGATTAAAAGTTAATGAACAGTTCAAGCTGTCAGAAGGTTCTCAGTGATATTAAAGAGAGAGAGAGAGAGAGAAAAAAAAATGTTGATTGTATGATACCTGCTTACTATTCGATTATAAAACTGGAACTGAATTGAGTTTTTAAAAAAAATCAGTTGCAAGTTGTGTAATGGTTTTTGTGTAATATTTGAACATCATATCTAAGTCTTGGTTCCTTATAATGATAAAGAAGCACACGGTAAAGCATTTTCTTTTCAAAATTTAGGGAATTAAGTTTTGTTATATGAAATGAACTGCTTCATGTTGAGCCTAATATCATTAATCCTATGCGATAGTAATGCAGAAAGGAGCAATTTTAGGCCATAAGCCAACTTTGAGTTGCTTTTCGTCTAAAAAAAAAAATCACCTCTGGGGGTATATTCCAAAGTAGCCCTTCAATTCATGAAACATATTTTTGCCACAGTTCCTCAGATCAGTTATTCTTTTGAGGAAAATTTCCTCAAAAGCCTAAACGGTTCAACCTTAGTTCAGGGTTCAGTATTTCGGGAGTAATTGTTGACGTTTGAATAATGGCATATTTGTGTCCATTCATAGCGCACTAATAATTGTCAAAATTATCTACCAAGAGGAGGAATGTCAGAAGAAAAAAAAAAGGATTTTGAAAATTCAAATCTGTACATCAATCTACCTTTGTCGCATATTTGAGACCTCAGTTTTCATAATGCTTGTCAAAAATGGCCTTCAACAGGTTTTTGTGTCAAAGTATGGATGGAGATTCATCTTCATAAATTTTAGAAAGAATTGTTACAATCGTTCAAATGTTCAATACCATAAATTATGCGCCTTCTATGTGCACATTTTTTCCCCGTCAAATTTAAGTGCTCATAATCTACTAACACTTCAGAAGTTTTAAATTTGAAATCTGCAGCTCATAAAAATGTAACAATTCTGAGAAAGCAATGAAATGTTTTGTTTTTAAAAAGAAATCATTGAATAGACTTGTTCACAAAGTTATTCAAATTTATGGATGTTTCTTTCCTGATGACCTAGTAACGAGTTATTCCATTAACCTGTTATTAATGAATGAACTACAACACTTGGAATCCAGCTTGCATACATTACTTGTTGCTATGTCTGACAAGCCTATGACAAGCTTTCAGATTGTCCAGAACAACTTTTGTTTTAAAAGTATGCATAAAATTTGAATATATTTGTGAACAGGTCTATTGAACACATGAGCTAAAATTATTCACTTGCAGTACCATAGGTACCATAGTATGAAATTAATTTTTACAATGCTCTTCTCATTTTGAACTTTTCTTTCTTCTTCCTCTTCCTCTTCTTCTTCTCCTTCTTCTTCTTCTTCTTCTTCTTCTTCTTCTTCTTCTTCTTCTTCTTCTTCTTCTTCTTCTTCTTCTTCTTCTTCTTCTTCTTCTTCTTCTTCTCCTCCTCCTCCTCTAGGGGTGGATGTATAATTCATGTTATGTGGAGGGGGGGGGGTGACATAAAATTTTATTATATTCCATCTTATACGTACTCTTGAAGCGCCCCCGCCATTGTTTGGCTGGTAATGTACTGGTGTGGCTCGTGCACTCAGGGATACCCCCGCTGGGAGGTAGGCTGCCGCTGCATTCGTGGCAGGAGCCCTCTGCAAATTAATGGACAAATTAAATATCTTGGTAACAAATTTTAGTATGTGATTCAAAATATTTCACACTGCGTAACGTTCAAAAAATGGTCGAGAGCTCAACCTTGTTGAGGTCACTTTCATGTTTGGACACAGTGAGAACGCAACCGTTTTGTAATATATGATACTTCAGAACTTTAAAACCAACCATTTGATTTTTACCGATAATTTATTATAGCAAAAAGAAACTACTAGTATCTAAAACCGGGTCCGCTCGCTATTCATAAGGACCGCTATTCATAGAAAACAGCTATTCATTAACACGCGTTATGAATAGCGGTCCTTATGAGTAGTTATGAATAGTGGTCCTTATGAACGGATGTCCTTATGAATAGCAAGGAAAATTTGTCTATGGTTTGCTCGCTATTCAGAAGGACCGCTATTCCTACAAAACCGCTATTCATTTAGTCACGCGTTATGGATAGCGGTCCTTATGAATACGTGGTCCTTATGAATAGCGGTGCTTATGACTAGGGAGGTTACCCCTCTAAAACGGGGTTATAGAAGGACAAGTTCAAGGTGTACAGTCCAACACGTTATACACAACATCAAATGTTATATATTTGTATTTAATTTGTAATCCTACTACAACTTGGATCAGACTAGAAATTAAGGAGAATTTTAATTTCAAAGTGAATCATTGGTATAAAGACAGTATGAGACACAAAATGACCAAATACCGAGGAATTTGCCCAGGATATTCACATGGTTTTATAATATACTTCTTATAACAAAACTTTTTCATGCGAGTCAAGGCCCCTTGTTGTATCAAAGTATGTATTTGTGAAACATATGACATGTATAATCATGATAATAGTAACAAAATCAATAGAAATGATACAAGCTCAGAGGCATGAAATGGGGTTTTAGTATTGCTAAGCGCCTTATTCAATTCCATTTTAGTCAAGTTTTCAATCAAAAGCCCAAAGAGTTCAATCATAGTTTGTCGGGTGGAAATTCTATAGTGTCTAGCCATGACCTCAAAACAAAGTTTTTTGACGAATACTTTGATCTAGTTTCATCTGCTTTTGCCAGGAGTGTCGACCCACCATTAAGTAGGGATGGGCGGAGATATATAAGGTTACAGAATAATACGTCCACATGCAGGATGAACGATTAATTTATTGCCAAATTAATGGGGGAGCCCCCCCCCCCCCCCCATCACGGCCATGGTATTGGTATCAGATAAAGTGAAAAAGACTGAAGAAGTATTTCATGAAAAAAGGGGAAAGGGGAAAGTCTCTAGTGTAAAAGTGATATGATACACATTACACAAACAATAAAAAGTCTCATTTATTTCAATAATTTGGTAATGTAGCTCTCAAACTTACAGGGTTTACAAGCTCAATTCTTCGCCAATGCATTTACATTCAATTTCAATCAAAGAAAATGGAGACATACGAAATTCAGTGTTGAAAAAACTTACCATGCAGACTTACATCAAACATGTCTAAGACATATGGAAATGAGTATGACTAATTACATGAAATATACACGTATTAAGTCAAACTAATACATACCTATATATTTATGTACATGTATATTCATGTCATATGTAGGAAAAAGAAGTGACTTAAATGAAAATGGCTTTATTCTCTCACACACCATTTAATTACAGTATTGTGTTTATTTTAAAACATATATGAATTGTAAATGGATACTTTTATCTGGCTGGGATTGTTCCTCTAAAGTTGTACGCACTTTTATGAAAAGCAAATTTATTCAAAAAATGGTGATGTGATCAAACTAGTATTTGATCAGTGTTATATCTACTTTCATTTCCATTCGAATGTATACCATTGCGGGGCATCGAACAGTATGCTGATAATTATGTTCTCGTTCACTAAATGAGCAAAAATAATGCCTCTAAATAACGCTAAAAATAACTATGAGATGTGGTCTCTTTCCGCATGCAGTCCTTCTGATTACTAATTGATTTTTTAATGCAAACTTGTGTCAGTTCACCACCAAACCGTAAATTATATGCAAACAAGCTATGCATATAAATAAAGTTTATATTCACTGCTTTATGCTTCAGAAATCATCCGTTTCATATTTTGGTCATGTAAAAAGCTATGCAGAAATGGGGTATATAGCCAGTATCATAAAATTAGTATTATAATCGTTTCTTAATACATTTTTGCTTGCAACATTTATAGGCATAAAAGTTTTAATTCATTTAGTTTTACCACGTTGTATGTAAAATAAATAAACCTTATGTATAAAAAAAACACCAACTCATAAGCCTTGTTGTTATGTGTCTTTAATATTTATTATACGTTTAGTTGATGTACTTAGGCCTAATATAACATACCTAGTGACATGTAAATTTATGCCTGCAATTTGTATACTCTAAAACGCATTCGACTGACAAATCCAGTCCCATTTGTAGATATGTGTCCGACCAGAATATTTCTCAAATTAACCAAATGGAATTGCAATCTTATCCATTATTTTGGTTCGACTTAATCTATACAGACATTGTTTGCCTAGAGCCATTTTGTAAAAACACACATCAACCAAATCATGCATGTATAGAGGGATTTTAGCACAAAAAAAAAACAGTGTAAAAAATCATATTCATTATTGTACCATATGAACATATTGTATTCAAATTGGTTTATGAAAGACACGGATCTTTAAAAACAGAAATGTGATATTTCCAATTCTATCCTCTAATACACGCCCTTTATGTATTGCTTGGGAATATCCCTGCAGTATCCGATTATAAGTACAATATACTGTTTATGCATTGTAATGTCATTTAATATTTTTCTGTGTGGTGGAGCTAAATGTCTGAGGGCAACAGTGATCGGATTCACTTTTTCAGCCTTTTTAAATATTGTCCATGTTGTGTTATTTTTTGTTGACTTGACGAATAATAACGGTAATTGTTTACAAATCCCTGTTTCGAGCCTTGTCATGGAAAATTATTAGTTTTCAAGACAATTGAGCATGATGATTTAATTTCTGTAACAGAATATTTACATACTGAACACCGATGAGTGAAGTTCATTTGCATTTTAGTATTGTTGACTGCCACCACAACCTTCTCCATTGTTATGTGTGGACACATCTTACAACACTACTATAATAACGTTGAATTTACACAAGGTACCCAGAATGCAATGAATCTACAACGATTTGTAAATATAGAACGTACCTTATCAATGAATGGGGGTTTCCCACCATTGAAAGTACATTATCATGATACATATATGTGTATACCATTATATTATAACTTTGTTCATTGGATAATTGGTGTATACTGAATCATCAGTTTGCAACGAATAAGCTGTAATGAGTCGTAGGTTGAATTTGTGATGCATGGCCTTCAACAGATTCGTTACCGTAGGAATGCAGAATTTAATGGAATGATATGGCATATCAATGCATAACGTTTACCTTGCAACTGCAATTACTGTGCGACATAGATAACACTTTACAGTGGTAGATCAGGAAGAAGGCCTATGAAATTTATACATCCCTTCATTGTAATCTTGACAAGTTTCTAGTCATAGTGTTTATAATACACAGGATCAGACTGTATTTTCTACATCAGGATTGGTGCATACACATGACAGAGGATTGATATAAAACATATACATGTACATTTACGTTATCTTAATTAGCTATATATTTACATTATATTTCGTACCATATATCAAATTAGAGAGCTATAATATCAGTGCTTCGTTTTTAACATAAAAGATTCACTAGTATAATTTGAATATACAATAACCGGCATTTCGAAATGACACAATCATCATTGGGAATGACCATAACAAGTTTACAATACTCATAATTATAGAATACAATTAAGTTTTTGATTGAAATGAACAACAACAAAAAAATGTGACATCAGAAGAATTTCTCACCCTTGGGCGTGCGCTCCCATTTGAACCATCCTCAGGGTTCACCATCACTGTTTCAGTCCTGTCTTCCTCAAAAGCGAAACTTTAAGACCACAAAATGTAAAATATCAAACCATCCACGATACAATTATTAAACCATCAATGAGTGGAAGACATATATTCGTTAATGTGTGTAGCTATCGTATGCTGATAGCCCAATGTGTCGCCGTGCCGAATGTTATTTGATCTGTCGCTATTTATTCCCCATTGCCTTTTTCCTTGTATTTCCCATTTAACTTGCAAGCAATAAAATTCACATTAATGTTCCCGGCTGGTAGTACCAAGTACTTGTCCAATATAGCATTTGTATTCCAGGGGCGTCTTGCGGCAACAGATCATCCGAAAAGAGGCGCCACGCTGAAGTGGTAAAACTGTGCAGCTTACACGGAAGCCAACGTCTGCTTGTCCGCCGGCCCCCTTTACTTAGTCCCATACATTCGAGATGAGGATCCCGTTTTTTCTTCTCAATGCGTACGCGAAACACCCATTCATCATCAGTCCGTTGGTACGATTACAAATAGCTGAGGGAATGAAAAAATTCTGTGACATCACAAAAGGTGATGCGCCGCCATTGGTTCGCCACACACCGAATGTGGTACGACAATAAAACCCATTCTTTCGTTTCCGAATCAGCGAGCGCGAACTAAAGCAGGAAAGAAACCAAGATCTCGGCCTAAATAATCCGACCGTTCTTTGCCTTTTTAATGAAAGCTGAACGAAACTGTCGTAAACAGGCTCGTATTCTGCAGAATCGTTATGAATAGGGATGAGGATAATCACTTTATTTTAAAGAGAGTTGGGGTGACATAAGGTCGGACAACTGTACAATATGACTCAGGGTGACGGTATGAGGCTCTATGTCTATTTCCTGATACCAAAGTCGACTTAAATTACAAGTTAATATTGAAGTTATTTCAAGTAGGCCTACAGCGCAAGGAAGAAGTTGTCAAGAATATCTTTTAAAATACATTTGACAGTCTATTTTGTCACACACACACACACACACGCACACACCCGCAGACACAAAACGCACAAATTACCTGCATATATACAGAGGTGACATGAATGGAGGCCAAGACCTTTCTACCAATAACTTCAGTTCCATTCAATTCACTTTAATTTTATACAAAATTAATCAAGATACAAATCATACATTCTGTAATTATACTATATAGATCAGAATATACATGATGTATATAAAATTATTAATTTTGAGTGCATTAATTGGCAGGAAAAATGTTAGGCGTTTATGCTAACAATTACCAAAATATAGAAAGGATTATTAAAGACAATGTTGAGGTTGTTTTGTGAGCGGTTCTCATTATTTTTATGTCAGATGGGAAGAATATTACAAGAAAGTAAAATGCAATGGCCCCTTAAACATGTTAAAGGATTGCTCTTCTGATGCCCTCAGAAATAGCTGAATAGTTTGGACCAAAACATTTATGCCACGTGTGTGTATAGTCCCGTATACACATTTAATATACTAGTATACCATGTATACAGTGCCTGTCACTTAGTACGAGAGTGAGTCAATTTCTTATCATTGTGATGATTCCAAAAGCTCACAGTATACACCCATTCACCTTTCCCAATTGCATCAAGACCAGTTTCTTTCACAGTACAATCGCAAGACCAGTACTTACAGGGAAAGACCACTCTGGAATATAGTTTACTTTAATAAAAGCAACAAAAAACAAAAATGGAGAGAAACAGATAAGTGAAAGTTTGAGCAAAATCCTGTGAAATATAAGAAAGTTATGAATGTTTGAATTTGTAATCAATCAAACACAATTTGTTTACTTCGTGACCATCTTGCAAGCTCCTCTCCCATTTGCTCAGTACAGAAAATTTCATAAATTTTCATTTTCTTAGTTGTTGACGATAGAATAGATTTGTTTCATACAAAGTCATGTTTTGTGTAGTCATTTATGTCCAATGATTATATCAACGGTGCATGTATGATTGGATATTTTCTAAATAGAGAAAATTGAAATTCATGATTTTGGGAGTAACAGGGCAAATGGGAGAGGAAATGGGAGAGGAGCTCGCAAGATATGTCACGGAGTTGCAATTTGTGTTTGATTGATTACAACTTCAAAAATTCATAACTTTCTTATTTCACATCGGATTAAGCTCAAATTTCCATTAACCTAAAATTGAGTCAAGCTTCCTCGTAGGAGGAGAAGCCAAATTGGTCCGAATCGTTATAACCTCACACCAGTTTTGCGATTGTCTATGATTTGAAGCCGATTTGTTTGAATTTCAATATCCATAATGTAATAGACCGCTTCGGTAATGTATTCAAATTTTATGCATACTTTTCAAACAAAGGTTATTCTTGACAACCTGAAAGCTTGCCCGAGGCTTGCCGGACATAGCAACAAGTAATGTATGCAAACTGGATTCCAAGCACTTCGGCTCATTTATATAAAAAAAACAGGTTAATGAATGGCTCGTCACTAGGTGCTCAGAGAAGAAATGTGTATAAATTTGAATACATTAAAGAACCGGTCTATTGCGATTTCTTCAAAAATCGGATGGCAGTGAGATCTTAAAATTGCACGGTGGGCTTCATAGTAAAATTTAAATTTTCAGCACATTATATCTCAACCAAAATTATGCAAAAAATGTTTGAAAAACGATTACCCATCACATGTTACTTTTCTTGCAATTTCTCAGCACATATAACAATCAATAGACTATATACCGCAGCCAAAATTAAGCAAAAATCCTTTAACTCTTACTGTGCCAAGGGTTTAGCTCTCTTCAAAATTTTACCAAAATGTGATCAATGCTTACTTTTCAAATGTCTGCACTTCATTAACCATCTGTTATTTCACAAAATATTGTGTACAAAACTTGTAGGAAATTTATTACCATTTCTTATGATACCAAACATAACTTTACCCAACTTTATGCATAAGAATGACTGAAAATTACATTTGAGTTTCTTTTTTTTCCATTATATTTCGGTTTATCATTTGTTTACTATTGTTTAATGTTGAAATAAGGTAATATCTTTTTAAAAATCTGGAATTTTCTCTGAAATTTTCTATGGTAGCATATAATTGTAGTCATATATTTAGAATGCTTGATTTATGCTCAAAATTTTGATATACATTGACCTGTATATACCTTTCCTGTGGTCGAGCAATTGGTGAATGAAAATGACAAGTCTATCTGTCACATATACGTGCCATCGGCACTGAAAGAGTTAAAAATCACATAACCCATCACTTGTTACCTTTTCTTGCAATTCCTCAGAATCTAATATAAACAATCAATAGACTATATTGCAGCCAAATTTAAAGCAAAAAGTATTCATGCCAACTTTTAGAACTCACTGAGACGGATTTCCACTAATGTCCTCTAGAACGGTAAAATTATTTTTGAAAAAAGCTATAGAAAGGTGAAACGTCAATATTTTAACCAAAAAAGTAAATGATGAGTGGTGCAAATGATATGCGGGAGATCTCAACACAGAGTTTGGCCAAATCTGTTTCAGTTGGGCACACAATGGCGTGTGTTCCTTTGCTTGTATGCTTGCCTAACAAAGCAGCATACGCCATATTGTTTCCTAGTGGAGCCGAGTTGGCCAAACTTTGTGTAGAGATGGTTCTTTCCCAACATAATGAATATCCACCTAAATAAAATCCACCTACACTGGCGTGATAGCACAATGGCCGCGGAACCGGGGGGAGGTGGGGGCTGCAGCCCCCCCCCCCCCCCCACTTTTTTTAGAAGACATGTTTTTTAAAAAGCTCTGAAAAAGGCTCGAAAATTGTTATTAATGAGTGAAATCAGATCAGACCCCCCCCCCCACCCCCCACACACACTTTCAAAAACGCTCCATATGTCATTTGTGGTGAGTGGATTTTAATGAGTGTTCAGGTTCAAAGATTCGATTAATCTGTTCATCATAAGGGTTTGACGCATGAGATCGAGATTACCCGACATGCTAATTCCTTGCTTGCTTGTCAGACATTTGGACCCTATGCATGCACCCCTGGATCCGCGCCCGTTTATGAGACTCATGAAAATCACCGTGACCCACAAACACGTCAACATAATGCTCTGTATGTTAATGCTTAGTTCTTCGACAACTTACTTTGAGTTCGCGGACAACCAAAATTCAAAATCAGTCAAAAATAAATATGGTTGTCCGACATGGTATTCAAATATTTTGTCGAGTCTTGCATGCAGATGTTGAGATTAACGAGTAAATCAATGCGTAACTTTTTGAGAGGTATAAAGCCATTTTTATGAACAAGTTCTTTAACCGGATTTTTTATACCGGATTTCGTCATTATTTTAACAAGTTCATTGCAAAAACTACCCAACATCTTCAACTTGAGGCAGCAATACAGTTCGTTCTCTCAAGCTAAATTATGGGGAGGGGGAGGGGGGGGGGGGGGTAAAGAGGACACTCCTACCACATCAAAACAAATTGAGGGAAGACCAGGCTGACCATTCTTTCCACCTCATTCCTTGGATCCTACGATCATACTGCAGAGTGTTTTCTGTTTCTTTAATATTTTTTTAAAATTTACCTTTCCATTCTCACCTTTCTCAAGTGATTTAATTCTTACAAAACGCTAAATTAACGCTAATGCGGTCTATTCTCCCTCCCCCCTCCTTATTTGAAACTCCCCACAGCCTCCTAGGGAGAATTTCCTCCATTTTACTTTACTTCCCTTCCTTCTTTCTTTTCTGTCAAATCTCCTCGATCTATTTAACCGAACGCCCCCCCCCCCCCCGCGCCCCCGACGCCAGTGCCCCTCATTTCCTCAACACATATGCACGGCTGCCTAATTTATCTTTTTTATCTTTACAATCTTCAACTTTACAATTTCTGGGTTGATGTTGATAGAGATGTATTTTATTAATTTAGTTATAACGGAACAAAGTACATCTATTGGTTTATTTTATACGCCTTTACTAAGACAACGTGACTATATTTTTTCAGCATAAAAAAGAGATGGGTGGTACAGTTCGGCCCAATACAATTAAAAACAAAGCATAATTATCTTCCTTTTTTTCTTAAGTTTATATGTTTCACCGAACTGGCGGATTTAGGGGTGCTACAACAGGCCCATCCCCCCCCCCCCCCCCCATTTTGAAACCCAACTGGCAACACTAAACTCCATGATGACTTGTCTTCATTTTTTTTTTAATTGTGCCCTTTCTTTTTCCAAAATCAGGATGCATCCCTGTTTCACCCAACATTTCATCATAATTATGCATTACACAATTACAAAGAACGGGGGGGGGGGGGGGTCACGGTGATGTAGTGGATAAGGAAATGATATGAAGGAATTATTTTGGAGAGGGAATGTTTGACTGTTTTAAATCAAATGAAACTGAATAAGTCACCGGGAAATGATGAGTTCACTGTTGACTTTTACAATACTTACTGGCCGGTTATAGGAGATCTGGTATAGTTGCAGCTTTAAAAGAAGCATTTCAAGTTGGCGAACTAGCGGTTTCTCGAAATCAAGCTGTAATTACTTTGATTAAAAAAGAGGGAAAGGATCTAATGATTAACATTTATAGGCCAATATTCCTTTTAAATGTTGACTACAAAATTCTTGCAAAAATACTCTCATCACGAGTGAAAGAAGTTTGGGATGAAATAATTTTACCAGATCAAAAATATGCAAAATAGAAATATAAGTGAAGCCATATATAGAAGATATGATATTTCATACCTCGATTAACAATAATATTTACCTGGTTTTTTTAGTTGCCGTTGATTTTGAAAAGCCTTTGATTCTTTTTCACATGTATTTTTACAAAACGTGTTATTTCCTTTGGTTTTGGCCCGTCCTTTCGTAAATGGATTGATATCATGTATACTAACACTTTGAGCTGTGTTTTAAGTGGAGGATATTCTATTGGGTATTTCAAGATGGATAGGGGGATAAGACAAGGAGATCCATTATCTCCCTATTTATTTATTCTTTGCAGTGAAACCCATGCTCACGCGATTCGAAACGATGATTTGGTCTTAGATTTGCAATTTGGAGGCACAGGAGTGAAACGGGTACTTTATGCTGATGATATCACTCTTTTTGTTGAAAATCTCCAGTCAATGAAGCGATTGGAAGTAATATTGAAAATTTTGCAAGAATATCGGGACTGAAAATGAACAAAGAAAATACATATGTTACTAGGTTCTAGTCAGGAAAGCAAAGGTTTCCCTTTCGGAAAAGTAGTACCATAATGGTACTACTTTTGAAATACTGGGAGTATTTTTCACTTTAGATATACAGATAAAAGAGAATATGAACTATAAGGACATTCTAAGTAACATTCAAAAATCTCTTTCATGGTGAAAACAATGGGCCTGGGTAAATTCCATTGTTAAAAATGTTAAATATATACTCTAAGTTAATGTTTTTACGTCACTTACTCTAATTTCTCACTTGGTATTTCATGAACTTGAAAAAATGACTTTTCCATTTTTATGGAGAGGAAAATACAAGATAAAACGGACGACGATGTTGGCTAGATTATAAAAATGGGAGACTTAAAATGATGAATTTTGAATTGTTGATTAAACTTTAAAGAATTATGTGGGTAAAGAGACTATTAGGTTGGGAACAGCAAATGAAATGGAAGCAATTGGACTCGGCATATAGGAGGGAAATTCATTTTCTTCTGTAATTATGAAATTATACATGCAGCTCAAACTATCTTTACCACCATTTTATGTGGAACTGTTAGAGACATGGTTAGAAGTGGGAGATTTAAGACATATCTATGGCAATTATAAAGGTAATGGAGTTATTTTTAAAAACAAACATATGTTTTCGAGGTTTTCCTTTCTACCATGTAGATTTAATATCAAAAGGCATAGTCAGATTGGAACATATTGTGGATAAAGATGGTGCATTGAAAGCAGATGCATATTTCACTACTAGAGGTCTTAAATAGTTCATGGAATATAATACAAGTAAAACACATATTTAAGAGAATTCCCTTTAGTTGGAAAAGGCAAATGCAAATAACAGATGAAAAGAATAAGGAATTAAATAGGGAAGGAATTTTATTTTTTGCTCGCAGATAAAATTGTCCCCTTAAGTGAAATTGTTTCAAAGATATTATATACAACTATTCTCAACAGTAAATTAGAAGTCCCCCTGTAGTCTTAAGAGAATTATTTGATTTGTTTATTAGAGACACGCATTGAAAACATTTTCCTTAGAAAAAGGAAATGTACTTATTAGCTTAGGGAATTCCTATTCAAAATGTTACATGAGATTATTTACACGAATCGTGATTTATATCGGTTTGGACTTGCTAGCTCCAAGTCAGGGGCGGCGCTACAGGGGGGCAGAGGGGGCGACCGCCTCCCCCCCCCCCCCCTATGATTTTTCAAGTAGTGAAAAAAAAAGAAAGAAAAAAAGAAAAAAAGAAGAAAAGGAGGAAGAAAGGGGAAGAAAAGGGAAGAAAGAAGAAAGAGGAGTATTAAAAAGAGAGGTCTTAAACATATAACTCTATATTACCCCTGTTATTTAATGGAGAAAAAATATGACGTCATCTTTAGATCGTCTTGCCCTTCCTATCAAAATACCCTGGCGCCGCCCCTGCTCCAAGTAGTTTATGCTCCTTTTGCAAAAGGGAAGAAGAAATATATCGTCAAGTATTCCACGAAATCTGAACATAATTATTCAGTTGCTATGGGAAATCACGGAGATGTTGTTGTTGTTTTGTTGTTGGTTTGATGGCGATATCCATCGATTTTGATGATTTACGCCAGGCTAGTTGTAAGAGGGCGACATTGCCCGCTTATCTTTCTCTCAAACTTGCTATAAAACGTCAAAGCTTTCGCTCTTCACGCGGGAGGGGGAAAATTCCCCATCCCTGCACCCACCCCCCCCCCCCCCCCGGGGAGCACTCTTCGCGTGCTCTTGCGTACAATCGCCCGTAAAATTAAATCCTGGCTGGATCCTTCACGTTTGCCCCCCCCCCTATTGAAAAATCTTGGCTACGCCATGTGGTGCCACGTAGTGCAAGTTTAGGGAGGATTAATCTGTGCTTGTTACTCCTCATTTGCTAGTTATTTAGTATTAGAACTGGTGAGACGAAAAATTATTGGAGTTTTAGTGTTAACTTAGGAGTTACTGATGTATAATGTGTCCTATATTTAGTAATAGTTATAGTCCGTCGGCTGCTATATTTTACTTGCAATATCAAGACTTTGTATGCGCATCATCTACTCACCCTTTCTCCCTCCCCCCCCCCCCCTCTCTCTCTCTCTCTCCCTCCCTCTCTCTCACTCACTCTCTATAATATTTTCCTGTTTGTTTATTTATTTATTGGTATGTATAATATTTTCCTGTTTATTTATTTATTGGTATGTATATATATATATATATATATATATATATAATGTGTGAGAAGTTTGTTCTAATACTCCCGGCGGAGACAGTTTTTGCAAACCCTGCAGTTATTTCCACAAAAAGGAAGTCAGTAAGGAGGAACAATGAATTTAGCTACGCAAATTATTTTTCTCATTCAATTCAATTGATTTCTCACATTATATATATATATATATATATATATATAACACACACACGCACACACAATTTCCTATTTCATTTTTTTTTTCCTTATAGCTCTTTATATCTTCCAGTGTCTTTTATAAAGGCTAAAATGATTGAGCAGTAGTCGATGTATGGAAAATATATTTATTGAATCATGTAATATTGTTAATATTTGATATTTCAAAGCAGGAAGAGAAATATTCCTCCAAACATCAAAGAAGAGAGAGAGAAATATTGGTAGGAAATCAAGTTGAAGAGAAAAAGATGGCACTAGATCGTAACACCCTGTCATTATACTTAAAGAAATGGGAAGCTTTTGATTTCGGATGCGAAATGCAATTGATAAAATATGTTAATTATTAAGAACTATAAATTGATTGTACGGTACCTAGCTCCTTCCCTGAAGGGACATTTCTTTTGTTAGATGACATTGGTTGTCTGCAGATTCTCACGCTTATTGCAAGTCACGGAGGAGTGAGAGGAGCTCTCAGGGATTGGGACGGAGAAGGGGGGGGGGGCTGGAAAGGGTGAGGTATTGTGTTGGGATGTGCGGGTGTGTCTGTCTGTCTGTCTGTCTCTCTCTCTCTCTCTCTCTCTCTCTCTCTCTTTCTCTCTCATATTCAATTTTTCTTTTTTTTTCTTTCTTTCTCCTTTTCATGAGCTATATAAATATTTCTTTCAGTGAAAAAAAAAAACATATAAAAGGAACAGTTATATTCAAGGTATATTTTCTGTTGTATAAGTTCTTTGTTTTTCCATGAATGTATGCATTTTTCCAGATTTTTTCGGTTGTGTGAATTACAGTGAATTACAGGTATGCACTAGCGTACCCAAGGGGGGCAGGGGGCAGACTGCCCCCCCCCCCCACAACTTCTGACCAACTTAAGGGTTATCAGGCAGTGACGGGGGGGGGGGGCTAACCCAGCGAAAAAAATTAAAAAAAAATTTTTTTTTTGCTTGTCACCGAATTATGGAGGAAAACATCTGATAACCGACCCCCCACTGATACTGTTTTGAGGGGTAGGTGGCGAAAAAAAAATTGTACGTCAGCGTCTTGAAAGAGAAAGCGATATCACGAAAAACGTATTTTGCATGTACTGTAGCTGGCTAGCTAGCTGAACACGAACTGGCTGTTGTTGTTGAATTGAAGTAAGTTTGAAAACTTGATTATGAACACATTATATGATAAAACTATTTTCCTAGTGTAGCTGTAATGTCTAATGATATATCTTGATCATCCTTTAGTTGACTGAAATCTATGAAGTTGTACGCATCCAGGCATTGGCCATTGACATTCGGCTCTGGGCTGGGCACGACCGGGAGGTGCGCCAGGCCAGAGCTGCACCGCCATCTTTGCTCAGTGTTAGGGGCACCGCCCCTCGCTTAGCTCACGGGGCAAGTTTGGCAAAGGCTCGCATACACTACTATGTGTGAGTGGGGTGTCCGTCGCTGGCGTGCATCGTATTATAATAACCTTGTACATTGCATAAGTGGCGTGCATAACTGTCCATCTTTAAAGGGAAAGTCCGACCTGATCACAAGTTGGATTTAAAAGAAGAAGACAAATTAGAGAAACAAGTACAGGTCAGTTAAAAGGTTTGAGCAAAATACGATAAGAAATCAAGTAGGCGATATCGTGAAATATAGGTGACATTCCCCCCTCATTTACTCCGCACACTATCGGTTCATTGTGTACAATGCTATGGCACCAGGGGCTTCCACTCACAGGCCCGTGCCTATGGCTATGTGGGACTCTGTCAAACATTCACTACTAGACTAGTCAAAAACAGGCAATCTTCATTGATGATTTGGTGTAAACCAACATTTTATTCTGTTGATATTTGTTACCATTCTGTTGTGTTACTCCTTCTTTTCTACATGTTATTTTATTTGATACTGTTTTATTTGTATCTATTGATCCCCCAGGAGTATTGCAAGTCGGAATGGGGGACCCTTAGGGTTTCGGCGATTCTGTTTTCCTGCCCCATTCCTGGCAACTGGTCAGTACACTTGGGGGATCAATTATATTATTTTCAACCTTCCTGTATTGTGTTTTGTTCTTCATTGTTATAATACAAAGTTTGTATGTACTTTGATTTGCCAAATAAAATAATGATAATAATAATAATAATAACAAAATTGCTCTAAGCAAGATTTAATATTCTTAAATTTGCTAGATTACCTGATCCAGGGACTCTTCCCTAACCCCTCTTACTCACTCACGGAACCATCTCTAAGTCACTATGTATGGCTGAGTCAGTTTCAGCAGCGGTCACAACCTCTAAGTTGAAGAGGTAAAAAATCAGCAAAATTATGAGAAAATACTTCCTTCTACATTTTAGGATGAAAAAATATCTGATTTCATGTCAGATTCTTCAATAGGATCTTTATCATCTTGATCAAGTGAAATTTTCAGGCTGTTTTTGGCTGGCAATCTTGCTCCATTCCAGCACACATATGTGCTAGAGCCTAGAGATCACACACTGCCTATGGGAGGCAATTCTTCGCAGTACTAAGGTACAGAGTGCGAGGTTATCTACAATAACCTCACATACATGTATGTGTGAATGCCTCTTACTATCCTACAAATTTGAGGTTTCAGGGTTGAAAGTGAAATTTTAAATAATTATTTTCCTCTCATGTATGAATGATCTACAATGGACCAATTCCCGCTATAAATACACACAAAGCCAATTGAAGCCTATTCAACTGTTAATTAAAGCTATTGTGGAGTACAAGCTTATCTTCAGATAAGCTTGTACATGTATAAGTGGGGGACTTCATTCCCCCTCAATAGACATAACACACAAGTGTGTGCGTACACACTGAATGAGAGGGGACTTTTTCCATGATTATGCCAAGAAATAAGAAAGTTATGAATATGTGAAGTTGTAATCAATCAAACAGAAATTGGCAAGTCTGTGATGCATCTTGCAAGCTCCTCTCCCATTTGCCCTTCTCCCCAAAAATAATTAGTTTCCATTTTCTCTAAAGAAAATATTCAAACTAACATGCACCTTAGGTGTAATCATTACTCATAATTAATATGTTTTTACACAAAACCTGAATGAAACAAATCTATTCCTTCATCAGAAACTATAAGCCTAGTAAGAAAGTGAAAACTTATGAAATTGTCTGTACTAAGCAAATGGGAGAGGAGATGCAAGATATGTCACACAGTTGCCAAGTTTTGTTTGATAGTAGAACAGGTGAATATGCATGACAATAGCAGTGAAGGGATGTTCTTTTGACTACCAGGACCATTGCGAATGGTAGAATGAGGGGTTGTTTATTTTGTCTTCTCTCTTTGTCCTTTAGATAGTGAGATGTTAAAATATTAAAAGAGGGAGTGAGAGAGAGAGAGAGAGAGAGAGATGGGCTGAAAAAAAAAAGAAGCAGGCATGGTCATGGACAAGAATCAATGTCAATAGTAAAGGAAACACCAGGCGATTTTAGGAGAGTTTGAAGTTCCATGGTGAATTTATTAGCTGGCATTCATAAAGTGAGGCATACATAGAATGCACATACAGAGGGCAACATTACATCCATTGTGATATCTACAGTAGATCATAACATAATAACATCATAACCCAATGGTGCAAGGACAAGGAATTGACCTTATTTGGCACAGATTCTATATCTTTTAGGTCTAACCGTTAAAACATGTTGTTCAACTTCTGTGATTTCTGTGTATATATATGTATGTGCCATCAGTTTTTCCTTCCAAGATCTTGGATACATTATATCTAACCTCTATGTATAAATCATCATTTGATCAATTTTCAGGCCTATTTAACATTAAAGAAAGAAGAATGTCTGAGTCAGAGCCTGCACCAGAGCCTGCACCAGAGCCTGCACCAGAGCCTGCACCAGAGCCTGCACCAAGTACTGCCGATCAAACAGAACAAGGGGATAAGGTTTCAGACAAGGAAGAGACCCAAGAGGCAAATCCAGGATCTGATCAAGTGATTGCAGCTGCAGAGAAAGTAGAAGAATCTAGTACTGTGGGTGAATCCCAAGATGAGGGCACCAAAGGTATTATAGCAATTCATGATAAGTGTGTGTGATGAGTCAGTAAGAGAAAAGAGATTGACATTAGTGGGCAATTTTGTGAGCAATTTTGTTCTGGAGAGCTCCAATAAAGCTAAGAGAACTGATAAAGAACTCTGTTAAACGAATGATCAAATACATAAAAACATTGCAATTATAATTTGTTTTTATACCAAATCCAAAAAGGCTTCAGTAAACAAAAATTTAAAAAAATTATTTTACACTTGTTGTGATTGGTTTAAAGGGTACCAATCACCAAAAATATTTTACTCTGTTTGTAAGAGGTTCCATGTTGTTATATTCCCATGTATATTCAAAATATGGGCTTCAAATATTACTTTTATAAAGAGATATTGCAAGTTTAATTACACTCTCTATAAGCATAAAAGCGACTCGTGAGTAGACTACTCGCCAAGATAAGGGCTCGCGCAGAACCCAACTAGGAGTTCGGTTCTGCACGCGCATCTTCATGTTGTCCTTTACAGTGTATTTCCTTCATACTTCTGAGCTGTTGACCTATAAAATGTCAGATAAAGTTCTTTGAAGTTGATTTTAAACTTTCTAGCAATACACAAATAATTTTTTCAGGTGATTGGTACACTTTAACAGATCTATCAGTTCGACATGCGAGCATGTATTTATATGTGGAGACTGGCTTTAAAGGGCAATAAACCCTTTGTAACAAGTTCAAGTGCATGGAAGCAGAAAAATCTTTGAAACCGGTCATTGAGTGTTTGAAAGAAATTTGACAAATAATAAAGGTGTCTGTCTATTTATTATTTATTTAGTTTTTATTTATGTAGCTTATTTGAATTGAAGCCAACTAAAAGAACATTTGATGGCTTCCTTTTCAAGGAAACCCTTCACAAATGAATGTTTAAAAGCTGAATTAGTAAATCAAACTAAAATTTTCATTTTATCTACTTTCTTGTTATCTTCTTGTTATAATTTTTTTTTCTTTTCTTTTCTTTTCAAAGTGATAATCATCACTGGTGCAAACACCGGCATTGGCTTGGTGGCTGCGGAGAAACTAGCTAAAGATGGATATGAGGTCATCTTGGCTTGTAGGAGTGAAGAAAAAGCAACCCAGGCCATTGCTCAAGTAAAGAAGAAAGTCCCTGAAGCAAAGGTGTCATTTATGAAGGTAATTTTCGTTTTTGTTGTCCTATGATAGAGGAAACTGAATTTCCTTAGGACTGAGTGATTCAGCTTTGCATCTTTAAATTGGCATCAAATACATTTGTTTTTTCATGTCACATAATGCAAGAAGAAACTACCAATGTTTATTGGTAAACAGTGTAATTTAAGATAGTGTACCTCCCACCCCGACAAGATTTTGAGACTTGACGTATCATCAGATGTGCAAATTTGCCTACCACATGTACGGATTTGAAGAAAGAATGTGTAATGTGGAGTGTCCCAACCTATACCGATCCCGACCACTCTCAGTGGGACATTAACTAATAGGAGACCCCTCTGAAATATGATTTATACATTTTAATGATGATTGAAATGTATGTTCTTGTAAAGATCCTCTCCTTCATGTAGACCAAAAACCTAAGGACACCAAGAAGAGTCTGTAAAACGATGCTTTTGGCTTGAGAGAAAGAAATGCGATTGTTGCCAATTTGAGGAGGCACTGCTAATTCATCGTTGGTGAATATCAAGTGTAATGATAATAATAGTTTGAATTATTCAGTGCATTTTCCAGAGGATGCAAAACGTGGAATACTTGGTATGAATTATTGGCATGCACATTGTTCGTTTATACTAAACAATTACAACACAAATCCTGCCCGAGACAATACAGTTTGGTATCTCGTGATGCATACTTGTATGTGCTCAACTCAGAGGTCTCTTAACCTTCTGCCATACTGACTCACTGACTGTATGGCCAATATTTTAAAGATAAATGAGTATTTACCTTTTTTCCATGCAAGTATTCATTAAGTTGCTGCATTGGTCGTTTTAATGGGTTCACTCTTAGATAAGGCCTTTTGTTTATATTTGCATAATGTTCAATATTCTTGTGGCAGGAGTATACTATGGAGTCTTATCCCTTCGTAAGTGGATAAAATTGACCTATTGAAGTTTATCAACAGCATATCTTTTTCAAATGTTATTTTCAGATATTTGAAGGAGATGAGAGAGATGATTACACCTCATTGGTGTTATAAAATGTTAACATTGGTCGTACTTTAACATAGTTATTTCTGTATCATGCACCGTTAGGGGTTATGGGGTTGGACTTTGGGTAATCCAAGTCCAAACCACTATGCTAAACATAAACATAACCATAACTGGGGGTGTCACTACTCACTAGAGAGGATGTGTTGGAGTGTAACACTCCCCTTCCCTGCGCAAAATTTTCAGTAGACCTGCAGTTTTTTTTTCATTTAGTAAACCTTAGCAGCAAATTTGAGAGATTGAAAACAAATGTCTGTGCTCTAAAATTACCCCAAAATAGTTTTTGCTGATAATAGCCTTTTATAAACAGATAGTATGTACTTCACTTCATGATATTCATGTTCAGTTCAGATTCAGATCAGTTCAGTTCAGTACAGTTTAGTTTATTGTTTCATATTTCACATTTTACATTTCACATTTATTAACAACATTTTTTTACAAAACAAACGATTCCTTAACTTGAAGGTAACTCTTGTTGACAGAAACTAAAACAGAAAGTGACTAAGTAAGTACATCAAATTAATTTGATTACAAACATGAGGAGTCTAGACTGAGCTGAAATTAGAGTGAAATATGAAGGAGCTTAAAGTAAAAACTATTCTTGTAAGTTATGGGTCTCTAAACGGTAATAAAATGTTTTCCATCCTTGTACAGCTCGATCTGAATTCCTTGAAGTCAGTGAGGGAATTTTCTGATGCCTTCCATGCGACTGGGAAACCTCTGCATGCGTTGTGTAACAATGCAGGGCTTACTACTGGCTTCTCCAGTAAACAAAGATTGGAGACAGAAGATGGCTTTGAAATGACCTTTGGGGTCAATCATTTAGGTAAGATGGGTTGAAGGCACAGGGTGTACATTTGATAGGGAATTAACCCTTAGTAGACAGCTGACTTGAGTATGTCAAAGCTGAAGAAAAAAAAAAGTAAAAGTAAAAGAAAAATCAGACAAATCTGTTTTCTTTTGGGAATTCACATTTGCTATCATTACAAAAACTTCATCTTTAAATTATTATTTTTAAAATTAAAAGGTCAGAAACAAATGCATCCGTCAGATATTCACAATTAAGTGAATCCACCATAACCAAAGTTCTTTATCCGTGATGGATAATCCTTCAAAAACATTCTACAAATTCAACACAAAATATGTGATTTCTCTTAAATTGATTCATTCCATAGTAAACTTACAGTTTCTGTTCTGTCCTCATGAGTGTATCCAGGCTTCTTGGCAGAATTTTTTTTTCTTTCCCCCTTGGTCCACATTGAGAGAAATATGGCTTTGCAGCATCCCAGGGGGTGATTTGAGAAGACCAAAGCAATTTTGCAGGTTGAAGGTCTGCATTGACATATTTTTTGGTCCAAATTAAGTGAAATATGGTATTTTGGCATTCCATGGAGGTGGTTTGGAAGGACCAAAATGACTTTTTAACCCTTTCAGGACAGGAATTATTTAAGGGCTAAATTGATCACATTTCATTCTTCAAATTGGCAACAATAATATTTTTCTTTTAGTGCTACATGGTTCTAATAAGGTGTAATGTCTATGAAAATAATACACATGGTTAGGAACTTTGTCGAAAAGTTGAAAAAGTTGCCAATTTGGACAACAAACAATGATTTTGAATCTCTCAACGTGTTGCCAATTTAACGATGTTCAATCTTATTCTCCTTTTTAAAATTCCTGGCATCAAACGCAATATGATCATGTAACAAAAATGGACACAGTATGTGCAGAAATTTTTGCTCTTTCTACTCATGTATCTGGTATATTTTTTAAAGCTCTGAATAAAAAGTTATTGAGCCAAACCACAAAATGTGGTCAATTGTCTCGAATGGGTTAAGGTTATAAGTATGCATCGACATCTTTATTACCCTTGTCAGTACCCTTGTCAGGAATAGTTTGCCCTTGGCATTTTATTTGTGAAGTCCACCATGCTTGGTATAAGCTCCAAGAGTGCTATGCATTGGCGAGAACCCTAAAGCCCACTGCACACTATGCGATCGGTCTACGATCCGATTTTGAAAGAAAATTTTATAGCGTTAGATAGAAACAGTTAAACACATGAAATATGTTTGATTGAGGTTCTGAATAGTTACATAGATAGTAAAATCGACATTACGGTCTATTACGAGCCTTCTAGTCAGAGGAAAGGCCAAATCGGCTCTGAATCGTAGTGATGTCAGCGCAGTCCTGCGATTGTCTTCAATTTGAAACTGAATTGGCCCTTATTCTGGATTTAAGGCTGACATCGCACCAAATTCCTCTGTTGAGTATTCATATTATTGTTCCGAACCTGAATCATGTAGCTTTCACTTGTTAAAATGCCTATATTTAATGCTATTGCAATTTATTTCCAAAATCGGATCGTAGTTGATTGTTAAGTGTGCGGTGGGCTTAAGTTTATCCAATATCAAGTAAATAAGGAATTCTATTTCTTGATCCCTTCGACTTTTACCAACTCTGTGAATGACCGTTGACATTCCTAGAGTTTTCTTTGCTTTGTCCATATTTACAGGTCATTTTCTGCTGACTAATCTTCTGTTGGATGTGATGAAGAAGACAGCAGAGGCATGTGGAGAAGTCAGGATTGTCAATACATCATCCATGCTTCATGACCCAGATGGTCCAGGAGGAAATAGAGGTATGTTTTATGATGTCATTGAATACATGTGTAATTGGGTTTTTACAGACTTTTATCAGTCAGATATGATTACTTACTTCTGGGGACTGACCTTTAACGTCACAATCAGAAAGACGTGACTCAGTTTCAAACCAGGGTCCGTCGGAGTCAGTTTTAGGCGAAGACGGAGAGTTGACTCTAACGTTGACACTACCGCTATACTAAACCTACATCTCCCTAAATTGAATTTCAATGATGTCTTCTTATATAGCACTCATATCCATTAGATTAAATGCTCATGGCACTTCAATATTATTACGGCAGTTATAGCCGATTCATCAAAGTAACTAGCACTTTATAAGTATATCAGGTACTCATGTGCACCTGGATAGAGAGTGGCAAATTTAGATTGATGTCTTGCCAAAGAATGTTTGTGCCATGCTAGGATTTGAATCCTCAACCTTATGACTAAAGTCATGTGAATAAACCACTGTACCATGACATCTCCACACACTATGGCACAATTTATTTAAAGAGATTTACTACATTTCAGCCAGTTAAGCTATTCAAAAGTAATCTGCTCTTTGTGATAGAGACATTTCTTAGGCAAACCAGTTTGGTTCAAAATATTTTGAATCAACCTTTTTAAATTTTGGTGCAGATGTTTCTCCTGTGGAATCGCCCTTTAGTGTACTTTTGTCTAAAAGCACCAGATTTGGCACATGTGTTAATTAATCTATTCTGAACAATAATTGATATGGAAGCACTTTCAAAAATGCATTTGAGGGGGAATTTTGGCAAAAATTGTAATGGTATTTGTGTACAGCTCAACAAACAAAAAACCCGCTTATAACAAATTCGGGCCCTACCACAAGAGAGTCTGTACAACGGACCTTATCCATTCATTGAGAAATTCTGTACTTCCTGCTACAGCGGTAAGGATCTTGTATATTAGGACCGAGTCTTCTTCGGACAAGAAGCTTTACGAAGATATAGACGAAGTGCGCTGTTTAGCCATTGATGTGTTTAGCTTGCTGCAACACTAAATTAGTGTTGACAATTCTTGTTAAAAGATGATTTTGCCATTTTATTTGTCTAAAAACTTTGAATTTGGGATGCTATAATATCACAAATCCAATGTGAACAAAATAAGATATGGTGTTTACCAGTTTTGGGCAAATTTAAGTCACACTGCCCAGGGGCGTCGATCTGTTTTTCGGATGGGGGGGGGGGGGGGGGAGTGGCAATAAAGACAAAATGACATGTTTGCCCCAAAAATATTTTCTTCTTTTTTGGGGAGAGGGGGGTGGGAATTGAGACTGCCGTAATCGTCAACATATGACAATAATTTTTTATCAGCACGGACAACCATGACATCAGCAAATTAAAATATCTTCTTTAAATTTGGGGACTCAATGTTAGACATCAAAGCTAATAAATGACACACTTTTTTGTGTCAAAGCACCTACTTAGTACACTTGTAGGAGTAACAAGTATTTAGGGCAATGTTATAAATGAAACACAATTTTGGCGCTTTTACAAAACATCCCCAAATTGGAGTGGATTGGATTAGGATTTTCCTGGACTGTCTCCAGACTAAAAGTATAATGATGTACGGCTTACTGGATAAACGCTATGTTCCCATAGCTTTACAGAAGATGCTTTCATGAAAATGCAATTGAAATATATCAATACATTTAACAATACTATGTGCATGTTCTTGGGTCATAAAAAAGGCTGTTTTAATATTACCGCCGAATTGAAGACTTTTCATAAAATGGATTTAATGTCTAATACAGCGGCACAGCTGAAAAATTGTACACTTTTGTCTTAACCTACAAAAATTTGGCACATCTGTAAAAAACTTTTTTTATGGGGCAATTTCTATGAAATTGTGATGTTATTCGTGTACACAAAAAAGCATTAGTACATTCAGAACATGCAATGTTCCCTGATATTTTAATGAAAGAGTCATTGTGGTCGAGCTTTTGGCAGTGTAATTCGATAATACAGCTCACCAGAACTGTATAAGATTTTTATATTTTCCTGCATAATCATGGACTTGTTACCACAAAACATAATTATAGAGTGTATCACAGGAAAGAAGATTACAATAGGCCTTCATAATTATAATTCTGAGACAGCATTGTGGGTCAGTCGTCATTTAGTAGTGACTTTCTGTTCTCGGAACGCCTTTACATGTAAATATATATTGCTTTTAAAACAGAAGATTTTCGCGAATCATCCGCGAATGCTAGCCTTTATAGATTTCTGTACACACAAGTACAGTACTGCACATGTACCTATTGTATAATTCGACCAAAACAGACTCGCTCTTATTATTTTGGGTATACCACCGTAGCACCGCCTGTGCTAACAATGGATGTTTTTGAAGCGTATATAGGGTCCGAACACCTAGTTGAGGGAGTTTATTTGGGAGAATTTAAAATTACAATGTCCTTTAAAATTATCCCTTGTATTAGTTTCTGAAAGAGCTTCCATATGTAATATTGTTCAGTATGTATCATTTTACTACTGTACCGAATTTGGTGCTTTTAGACAAAATTGCACAATTCAGCCAAAAATCGGAGCTATGCCGCCGTATACCTTAGGCTTTTTGGAATTTTGCCAGTGTGTGAATCAATTTGTGTATTAGGATTATGCGATTTAGAAGTGAAGTCTGATTTGATGAAGGAGGGGGAGGGGGGAGTGGGGGAACCTTGTCAAACATATGATTGTTTTATTTGCAGTAATGTATGTAGTGCAAATAAAGGATCAAGTATCAATGGTGCAAAAGATAAGGGAAATAAGGGTTATCTCTATAATACATTCATGTCAAGGAGATACATGTAGATAAAAAGTTGTGTACATAGAGGGAATTCATATTCATATACAAGGAGAATAGGAAAGTTTTTAAATGTTTAATTTCTAAGTAGGATTAGGTACATTTGCATGGAGATGATGTAGTATTAGTTCATTTGCATAATTTTTTATGCCTCCGCCCACCGAAGGTGGTGGCTGAGGCATTATGTTTTCGGGTTGTCCGTCTTTCCGTCCGTCCGTCCGTCCATCCGTCCCGCTTTCTTGTTCTAGTGATAACTCGAGAACCACATGAGGTATGAACTTCAAACTTGGTGCTTGTATGTATCACCATAGGAAGACGACCTGATTAGATTTTGGGGTACATAGTTCAAAGGTCAAGGTCACAGAGGCCAATTTTCTGAAATTTCAGGTGTTAGGCTCGTTCTAACAATAACTCAAGAACCATTTGAGGTATGAACTTCAAACTTAGTGCTAGTATGTATCACCATAGGAAGACAATCTGATTAGATTTTGGGGTACGTAGATCAAAGGTCAAGGTCACAGGCCACTTTCTGAAATTTCAGATGTTAGCCTTGTTAACGCGATATCTCAAGAACCATTTGAGGTATGAACTTCAAACTTGGTACTAGTATGTATCACCATAGAAAGAAGATCTGGTTAGATTTTGGGATACGTAGGTCAAAGGTCATAGAGGTCAATTCTGAGATCGCAGGTTTTAGCCTTAACGTGATCTCAAGAACCATTTGATCCATTAACTTCAAACTTGGAACTAGTATGCATCACCATAATGAGACGAACTGATTAGATTTTTGTTCACGTTGGTCAAAGGTGACAGGTCATAGAGAACATTATACAGGTGTGTGTGAAATTAATGTTTTTTTACCTTTGTTAAATCACCATATCTCCACTATTTTGTATTCATGACTAGGAGGAGATAAAGTGACCAGACTTTTGGGTTATGACTTATAAGTTGTAAGGGTAAATGTGAAAGAGGTCAATTAACATGTAATTAGAGGCCTTTTTTTCTGGTTATCACAAGATTTCAAGAACAGTTTGAGCCATCACCTGAATTTAGGCGGAGGCATATAGGAGACGCAGTCGCATTCATCTTGTTTTCAGTTGCTTTAATTGTCTTTTTTATTGAATAAAGGTAATATTTCGAATCAGAAATGTAAATTTCAGCAAGTCTAGTTGCCCACTGTTTAAATGATATCAATCCAAATGGAATGACAGATTTTCTTTTATATTAAGTGTTTATATTAACTAAATACAAATACAGTTAACTCTGCATAAGTCGACCTTCCATAAGTTGAATAATCACCTTAGTCGAAGCAATTTTTCAGAACAGAATGAGCAAAACGTGTTTTTTACCTCTTCTATTTAAAGTCGAATTTCGCCTAAGTCGAACAGATTTCTGTGGTCCCAAGAGATTCGACTTAGGCAGAGTTACCTGTATCTTCAACCATAGATCATAGATTGAGAAATTCTGTATACGGGATACATTTTTAGTTTTGGACAACTACACATTTAAAGGATTTTAATCCCCATTAAATTTTATTCCAAACACCTATTAAAAAGAAAATCTATCAATCTACACTCATTTGGATTGATATCATGAACAGTGGACAACCTATTGTGATAGTGTCCTAAAGAATTCTTTAGGTCAGTTGTACATTTGAACCAAATGAATGGAGAGCATGAAAAAGAAAAAGAAAATTATTATTATGAGGAAGAATCAAATTTTCATTTATAGAAATCAGAGCTTCAGACTTACTTTTATGACCTACAGAGTGTTGTTAAATTAATAATTACAGATCTGCATGGCAGGGGAAGTCCACCCTAGAAATAAGTTGATTTTATCAAAAGCAGAAATATGAGAGAAGCAGATCTGGAAATACAATAAAGGATAAGAAAGTTTTGAAGTTTTAAAGTTGTAATCAATCAAGCACAAATTGGCAACTCTGACATACCTTTTGAGTACCTCTCCCATTTCTTCTGTACTAAAGAATTCTTCAATTTCATTTGTTTTCTGGAGAATATACATGTATATTATACCTCTGACAGATATATACTATTGGATGTCTTGTAATATGTTATGATGATAGGTAACCCTCTGTATAGTTACAATAATATAATTATTTTCATCTTTTCCTTATAATATGATTAAAATGATGAAGTTATGGATATATTTCCCTCTGTTTCTCATAATATGGATGTGATTATAGGTACCCCTCCTCATCTTGATTTTGACAACCTAATGATGGACAAACCCAAAACCTTTGATGGCACGCTGGCATACAAGAACTCCAAGCTGGCCAACTGTGCCTTCTCGGTGGAGCTGGCCAAGAGGTTAGAAGGGTCAAAGGTCACGTCAAATACACTTTGTCCCGGTGAGTGCTTCATCATTCATTCATTCCTTTTCATTTATTGTCCGTGTTTTCTACACTACTGAATTGGATGTTGAATTTCCTTTTCGACCCTACTCCATGTAGTCCGATCTCTAGCATCCACATTAAGAAGGTCTTGCTGTACAGTCTTGAATCTTCTGCCGGTGTTTCGTCCCGAGTTTTCTGTTGTCTGCCTCTTTGTCTCGGGCTGGCTTCTCTATAATTCCATGTTTCTTTTGCCGATGAGAGTCCTTTCCATCTTAGTCTTCCTTGTCTGATATTTTTGTCAAACCCATAGACATTGATCAGTAGATCTTTACTCATTTTCTTATGCAGGGAGGTCTTTTGTCCACTGCACACTGTAAGATTCGACTGCTATCCACATTTCAAAGAAATCACATTTACATTGTATATGGAGATTCAAAGAAATATTATCTTCCTGATCAAGGTTCCGAATAATAAAATGAGCAGTGTTATAGCTACGGTGGTCGGCGATGGATGGGCCCGTCCAGCACGGGGGATTTCCGTCCACCACTCCGGGTGAAAAACACTGCTTCCGACCGGCACTAATTTCACATAAGAAACTGCATTAAACGTAACTGTTTGTGAAGAAACGTGGTACTTACATTCATATTTCCATCTTTAATCGTGTTTTATTTGCAATTTTACGAGAATCGTGCTTTCAATTTGACAATAAATGATTATTTACTAAAGATTTGCCGAGTTTTATTGTCTTTTGTTACGCACTATACTGTAC
Organism: Heliocidaris tuberculata; assembly: GCA_025618425.1. NCBI lineage: Eukaryota > Metazoa > Echinodermata > Echinoidea > Camarodonta > Echinometridae > Heliocidaris > Heliocidaris tuberculata. The sequence goes on from CM046848.1 coordinate 10,073,265, forward strand.
TACGGTCCGTAATTTGCATGTACATACAGATATCATGTTTTACGTAGCGTATACCGGAAGCTGCTGTTCTGACAGCTGTACTGTCGCCATACCATCGATCTCTTTGGAACGACTTGTTGCTTGTCAAGTCAGTGAAATTTGAACCTCCACTAAAAAGTTCCTAGCTATAACACTGAAAATGAGTACTAACAATTGAAATATTAGCCCATTTTAAGCATACTAGTCAGAGTGAAATGTAAATTGGCTTAAAGTTGTAGACAATCAAAAGACTAGTTTGATGTCATTACGATTCAGAGCCGATTTGGCTTTTTCTCCTACAAGGAAGCTTATTTATCCCTGATGTTTTGATTTCCATATTCATACTAATGACTATTTAGAACCTCAATCAGTTAAATTTTACATGTTTTAATGTCCATTTCAAATTCTATTGTAAATTCTTCCAAAATCGGATTGTAATCAGATCATTTAGTTTGCGGTGACCTTTGGTCTGCTTTGTTTGATCATGTCTGGTATTTTTTTCAAACCTATAGATGTCAGTAGATGTTCATTCCTCGTTTTCATATACAGGGAGGTCCTTAAAGGTCCATCTCCCCTCCTCATCTTTGTCAGTTCCATCCCCTGAGCAATGAAGAGGCTGACATTAAGCACTCCAGTAAATTCAGTGGACTGTATATACCCAGTTATATTAGTCAGAGTTTAAAGAGTAGGTCGAGTTCTGGGAAAGGTGAAAAATAATTTGTGAGCTTTCTCATTCCATTTATGTCAGTTTGGAAGAACATGATGGAAGAAATGTCCTCTGAAAAGGATTGTTCCTCATATGGCCTCAAATTCGAAATATGACGAGAAATAGCTGAAGTGTTCGGGCTGAACAATCATGTCACATGTGTGTGCAGTCTCATATACCCATTTCTGTGTGTAGTGCATGTACTCTCCAGAGAGCTTGGGTCGATTTTGCTTCGTTTTGTTGATTCCAAAACCTCACAGTATACATCAATTCTTCGGTAGACAATATCAACCTTTCCCAATTGCTTTGAGACAGTTTCTGTCACAATGTAATTGCATGACTAGAACTCAACTTTATTTTTAAACCTGTATTCAAGTTAATACGCTTTCATGAATACCAGCCTCTGTTTATGTTTTTAAGGCTTCATTCCTGGAACCGATTTCTTGCGCAATGAGACGATGATGAAGAAGATACAGTTGGCCATCTTCATCCCCATCCTGAAGCTGGTAGGTGTAACACGAACAGTGGAGCATGGCGGTGGAATGATCCATTACGTTGCGACTAGTCCAGACTGGAAAGGTAAGCCACTAAAGCCAGGGGTCAAAGTTCAGAGGTCACTCACTCGTACTGGCATTGCTATCGTTTATGCTGGCATTATTTGTATGGTTATGGTAGAGCAAATACTTTGAATTAGAGTTCAAAGGTTAGAGGTCAACCTGGCATTGTTGACATACGTATGCTGGGACAAAAGTTGGAATTATATTCATTCAAGGGGAGATTAATATGTAATGGTAATGTGAGCACAATCATATTTTAATGATTTTAAGACAAGGAAGTGTTAGTTGGGGTAAAATGAAAATTTTTCTGTACTTGTGAAGTCTTATTTTCTTTATGAGGTATTAGTGTAAAATCTTTCTGGTTTAGGAGTGTACTTTTTAGTGTAGATGTACAAATTTGAAAATGTATATTGCATCTTTTTGTCCTCTATGTCTATTCCCCCCCCCCCCTCTCTCTCTCTCTCTCCCTCTCTGTCTCTGTCTCTCTCCCTCCCTCTGTCTCTGTCTCTGTCTCTCCCTCTCTGTCTCTCTCTCTCTCTCCCTCTCTGTCTCTCTCTCTCTGTGTCTCTTGCCCCTCTCTCTTACCCTCTCCCCTCTCTTTCTCATTTTCATTCTATTTATCTTTTATATTTATACCCCCGCCAAACGAAGTTTGAAGGGGGTATATAGGAATCAGCGTGTGGTCGGGCGGGCGGTCGGTCGGGCGGTCAGTCTGTTGCAAATCTTGCGCATCGAACTACTTCCTCATTTTTCAAGCAATGCTCATGAAATTTGGCAGACACATTGGTCTTGGGATGGAGATGTACAAGACATATATTTTGAATGTGTCGGAAAGTCCGTTGCCATTGTAACGGCATATTATGGCAATAAATCAGGTTGAAATCTTGCGCATCGAACTACTTCCTCATTTTTCAAGCAATGCTCATGAAATTTGGCACACACATTTGTCTTGGGATGGAGATGTGCAAGACATATTTTTTGAATGTGTCGGAACCTGCGTTGCCATGATAACGGCATACTATGGCAATAAGTCAGGTTGAAATTTTGCGCATCGAACTACTTCCTCATTTTTCGAGCAATGCTCATGAAATTTGGCACACACATTGGTCTTGTGGTAAAGATGTGCAAGACATATTGTTTCAATGTGTGGCAAACTGCATTACCATGGTAACTACATATGGCAATAAAACAGGAAAATATTGCATATCAAACCACTTCCTCATTTTTCGAGCAATGCTCAGGAAATTTGGCACACAATTGGGGCAGGGGTATTAATCACCTTCAGTGATATTCTAGTTTTTTTTTAACCTGAAATATGCAATAACAAAATCTGTTTTTATGTGGTTTGATTACCTGTCTCGGGGGAACAATATCATTTATGTTGTTCTTGTTCTATCTCTCACTCCCTGTCTTTCTCTTTCTATTTTGTATTTATTAGGGTTGACTGGAAAACACGCTTCAGATTTCAAGATGATGGACAGCTCCAAAGAATCCAGAGATCCTGAAGTTGGCAAGAAACTCTGGGACATTTCTGCTGATCTGGTCAAGTATGAGACAGCCAAATCCCTGTAACTGTCTGGTACCACCCTCGTATGATATAAATCTCTGCTGATCTAGTTGAATACGAGACAACCTAACCTGAAAAATTACCAAGAAGAACTTTTAAAGTTTAGGTCAAATTTCAAACATGCATGTATATTTAGACCAGTATTACCAATATCATTTATCTACCTACATGTAGCCATAGAGTGTAGTATGAAGGCAATATATAATTAGCCAGAGTGAAAAAATGCATAGCCTTAAAAATGAAAAAAAGACATATAGAGGAGGAGGAGGAACTTACAGTACAGGGTATGTAATAAGGGAAGCATAACACTGTTGAATATCATATAAAAACCAAGTACATAATGAAGTGTACATGTATACACTGGAGTTTCACTTTTGAACATTTTGAATTGGTTACTGATTTTTTTTTTTTAAGTAGTTTTTAAATAATTCAAAATATTCAAAAAACCTTAAAGAAAGTGTGCTAATGAAATGGAAAATCAGTGTTAAAATTAGCAATGTAAATTTCAAAATTCATGTTTAAATAAGACATTCTGAATTGATGAAATGGGGCATTTTAGATACCTACTGCATAGAAAGAGAGGGAGGAAGGAAGGAAGGAAGAGAGAAAGGGGAGAAAGAGAGAGAGATAAAATATCATATATATCCTTCAATATAGCAGGCTTTTTCAGCATTTTGTTATTCCTCTTACCAGTGTTTACAGGTATTAAGGCCATGTACATCTAACAACTAGCTAGAGTTACCAGTCTACAATGTTCCGCTTTGGAGAGGAAATGCTATGTAATATGATGTAGACATTCAAACTTGAAAATTCTGCCTCAATAAGGCCTGATTGGTCATATGAATTGTAAAAATCATACTTACGGAATATTGTTAACATCCCTGTATGAAAAAATTCCCCATCCCTGTTTTGGGATTTGCAGCAATGTTGAACTTGTCAAAAAATAGCTTTTTCTCCAACACATTATTAAAATTTGTTGTCCTCTTATTACTGTGAAAGCTAATTAAAGAAACTTGGGGGGGGGGGGGGTATTCTGAAAATTGTAACTTTTGTTGTAACTTTTGTTGTAACTTTTGTTGCATCTTCCGGAGATAATACCGCGCTAATATTGTTATAAGTTGGTATTCTAAAAATTGTTTTAGGGGGATATTATCTCTCTAAGGACCGCCTTTATATTATCTTTGACACGCCCATTTTTTTGATATTTTACAAATCAAGATGGTTTTATATCTATAAATGGAAATGGAATGGAAAATCAGTGTTAAAATTAGCAACGTAAATTTCAAAATTCATGTTTAAATAAGACATTCTGAATTGATGAAATGGGGCATTTTAGATACCTACTACATAGAAAGAGAGGGAGGAAGGAAGGAAGGAAGAGAGAAAGGGGAGAAAGAAAGAGAGAGAGAGATAAAATATCATATATATCCTTCAATATAGCAGGCTTTTTCAGCATTTTGTTATTCCTCTTACCAGTGTTTACAGGTATTAAGGCCATGTACATCTAACAACTAGCTAGAGTTACCAGTCTACAATGTTCCGCTTTGGAGAGGAAATGCTATGTAATATGATGTAGACATTCAAACTTGAAAATTCTGCCTCAATAAGGCCTGATTGGTCATATGAATTGTAAAAATCATACTTACGGAATAATGTTAACATCCCTGTATGAAAAAATTCCCCATCCCTGTTTTGGGATTTGCAGCAATGTTGAACTTGTCAAAAAATAGCTTTTTCTCCAACACATTATTAAAATTTGTTGTCCTCTTATTACTGTGAAAGCTAATTAAAGAAACTTGGGGGGGGGGGGGGGGGGGTATTCTGAAAATTGTAACTTTTGTTGTAACTTTTGTTGTAACTTTTGTTGTATCTTCCGGAGATAATACCGCGCTAATATTGTTATAAGTTGGTATTCTAAAAATTGTTTTAGGGGGATATTATCTCTCTAAGGACCGCCTTTATATTATCTTTGACACGCCCATTTTTTTGATATTTTACAAATCAAGATGGGTTTTATATCTATAGGTAAGTTATGAGATCTTGAATTACACACAGTCTCCGTCTTGCTAATTGAGCATGTACTGTCTAATTCTGAGCTAGAAAAATTGCAGAGATCATGAGATACAACAGCTAGAAGCTGTTGTAAGTTTTGTCGTAATTACCATGGAAGATAAGATACAACAAAAGATAAAATAATTTTCAGAAGACCAATTATCTCATAATATTATCATCAGCACACATATATGAATTAGGATCATGCGCAGAGTAAACAAAAATACAACAAAAGTTACAACAATTTTCAGATTACCAATTTTATCTTAACTGTGGAGATAAACATTATTAGAGTTAAAACGGTTTTCAGAATACCGCCCCACATTATTTGTATCAATTTTGTCTTTACACTTGTTAGATGCACCAAGAAAACATAATTTTAAAAATGCATTTTCACCCTATCTTTGATCATAACTAACATAATCTTGACATTTACCTTCATTTACTTAACTCCACTGCCATAACTTTTCCACTTTTTAATCATGTTTGCAATTTTTTGAAATTCAATGAAACAATTGATTTTGCTTTCAAACAAAATGTAATTCTAATTGTGTAGATTCATATTTCTATCATGTTTAATAATGACATTATCTTTGTAGTTGTTGAGATATTCATTGTGTATAAATTATGTTCAATGTATGTAGTAAAGTTTTATTAAGTTACCGGTAGTATGATTCCTCTGAAATTCTAGATTAGTACATGTATTTTTTTTAAATTTATAAACATTTATTTACTGCTGCAATCAACTGATTTTCATTCCTTCATATATGTTTATTCTCTCTGCATGATATAGAAATGTCTTTCTCCTTAGTAATCCTAAATATGTCTATACAGGAAGAATTGTAAAGTGATACCTTATCTGTAACATTCAAGCTCTATATATTTTTTGTTCTCATGGGGCTTTTTTTTTTTTCCCTCTTCAACTTTTTGACAAAGTGGAAAGTATTCTTAAGAAGGGAAATACATCTACTTAAAAAGGGAAATATGAAAGCTAATAGTAGTGGAATATGATGACATTTTTAGGATCCGCTGGGGGCAAAATCTTCCTGAGCCCCTGTGTAATACCTTAAATATTCAACAAGTTGTATTAGTCTTGAAACCAAGTGAGCCTTGGTTGAAAACCTGGAAAGTGTGCTATAGTGTCAGTAGTAAGATATTGATTACCTCATCCTTTTAATAGGATGTAAAGGCTTTAGGTCCCTTGGCTGTAACATTGTGGCCTGCAGTACGTTTACCTGTCATATGCTTTTGTATAGCACGCAATTAGGCATTTTATGAAATGTCACCTTTTTTTGATCTTGTGACAAATGGTGCTTTTGTTATGCTCTGTGTTTTTTCTTTCTTGTTCTTCATTGAAAATCTAAGGCATGGAACCGTTTAAACGTTTAAACTTAAAAACAATTTGTAAAAAATTAACTATGCAATTATTAAGACCATTTATCACCCCTGAAACAAATCTATTATAATCACCAAAAACTATTTTGCTCTGAATGTTAGGGGTTCTATATTGATATGCTATATTCAAAATATGAGCTTCAAATGTTGATTATATAAAGAGATTATCTGTACTCTGATTTTGATGTATGTGAAAATTTTGATGTAGGTGAAATAAGGAAATAACTTAATGTCATACTTAACTGAAAAAGTATGTTATCGTAGTTTGTACCAAGAAACGTGTGTTTAGACTAAGACTTGCATTTTCCTTGAAAATAATTATTTATTTAATTTTCAAATTCTATTTGGAGTTAAGATTATCGTAATAAGTTGTGATAAAACAAACAACCTTTACTTTGATAGGAGTTATAACTTTCATGTTTTACACTTAATGTAGTACTATACTTCAAATGTAATTCAAGTCATGCCAGTCAACATCGTTCAGACAGACTTTGATTGTTTTGTGAATTATTTAATGATTCTACGATTAAAAAATAATTTTTATATATAATTGACCAATTAATTCGTCTTATTAGTTCATTTGATTAGGTGAAGAGGCTTGCTTGTAGGCCTATTACCCATATTTTGTGAATAACTGATTGAGGGCAAGGTTCCTGTAGAAGTAGTGTTCTTTCTTTTAAATAGTTACGTGAACATGCATCCTCTGCTACTTGTAGGTGCTGCAGAATATTGTGTGAATTTTGAGCTTGAAGTGAACATGACTCTGATTTAGGAATGTGAAATAGATGGTATATTTTCTGGACCCAATAATCCCTTTTTTTCAGTCAATCAGTAAGTCGTTAAAAAATGAGAAATAAAAAAAAATCATGAAAAAGGGTGCTAGCAATGGCACCATTCAAACTTGTGTCTTGACTAGTTCATACAATTTCCTTGAACTGAAAATATGAAGGGGTGTTTTTCAGCATTTTTTTTTTCTCTTTAAGGCAGGGGCTGCATGCAAATTGGACTACACACAAACCTTGTCTAAGCAACAGTGTGGTTATGGGGTTTCTTGGGCTGCTAATGAAGTCCCTACAAAATGGGACCAACTCCTGCTCTCTCTTGGGACTCATCTGAACCAGTAATTACCCCTCTTTATAAAAAAAAAAGTGTTGAAATATCAATTTATTTTTAAAATCTATTTTATATGAATTTTTTTCCAACAATGACATTATCTTTACCGAAAAAGACTGGATCTAATTACAGGCGTGCAGCCTTCAGCTCCATTTATAAAATCATTCTTATTATTATTATTATTATTTTGTTGTTATGTTGTTATTGTTGTTTTGAGGGGTTCCCCCCCCCCCCCCCCCCCCACCCCCAATAATTTGGAATCTTATGGCTTTCCACAAGTGAGGGCTTCTCACTTACAGTGCGCGTGTCATACTTTAAATGACGTCATTAACAAAATATAAACAACATGCATGCAAGCAAACTTGTCCAATCCTGCCTGCTCTTTGTACGGTAAAATGAACAGACGTCACCGGGCTGGGGCGGCGTAATCGAATGTATGAAACTAGTATATCAACTTGAGCTTGCGGGGTAGAGAAAGAGTTTCCAGCTAAGACAGCCGCAGGAACACGACGATTGTTGGTCAGCTCTGCATAAAATTTGCCACGATGTGTGGAAGAACTGTCAGGTAGATCATGTGTAGATTATCAGTTTTAACTTTCTAAATTAAAGTACCATAGATCTAGGAGTAGGAAATAAATCAAACAGATTTAACACTAACAGTAGAGGTGCACGGCCGATTTGGGAGACAGTCTCTGGCATGTCTCGTAATAATGGTATTGGAGACTTTGCTAACAAGAGGACAATAGAAACAACACCAACAACAAGGCACTTTTTCTCGGCCAAATTTTTTCCCCTCAGAAATCAAAAGCCCATTTGTTTTGTACGAAGCCCCATAAGGGCCAAATCGGACAACGTAAAAAAAAATAAAAATACTACGTACGTACGTAATAATATTACTTACGTACGTAATATTACTACGTACGTACGTAATAATTACTACGTACGTACGTAATAATTACTACGTACGTACGTAGTATTTATGTTTCTTAATATTTAGAACCCTAGATCTAGTAGAAAGGGGGCAGATGGTAGCTTCCATCTATGGGGGGGGGGGCAAAATATCCCCCCCCCCCACGATAATAACATTTGTGGTATTGCGATCAGCTTTCTAGTACTCTAAACATGTTAAAAGATGAGGTTATCACTATTGCAACACCCAACCGCGTAGCCAGGATTTCATTTCCAACCTTTTTTTTTTTTAGGCGGAAAATTAGTTCGACGCCCGGACTGCTTTTCAATTATTTGGACGCAATATATGTATGCTGCACTGTATGTAACAGGGGTGGGTGCAGGGAGGGGGAGTTTCCCCCTCCCCGCGCGATGCGCGAAAGCTCTGACGTTTGAGAGAAAGATAACGGCTCGTAGCAAACATTTTTTTAGGCGGAAAGTTAATATATATAGTTCGACGCCCGGACTCCTTTTCAGTTATTTGGAAGCAATACTGCAATGTGTGTAAACAGGGGTGGGTGGGGGGAGGGGAGTTTCCCCCCTACCCGCGCGAAGCTCTGACGTTTTAGTAAATTTGAGAAAAAGATAAGGGCTCGTAGAGCCTTTTTAGGCTTTTTTTTCTCTCACTACCCCTCCCCCCGCTTTCTCTTTCACTCTGTCGCTATGTACGATCCCTCGTATAGACGCAATGTTTCTTGATATTTAGAACCCTAGCTGTCTACCATAGGCGGTAGTAGAAAGGGGACAGGGACAGATGCTAGCTCCATCTATCGGTGGGGGGGCGGCAAAATATCCCCCCCCCCATGATAACATTTGTGGTATTGCGATCAGCTTGCTAGTACAGTGGAACCTCGTTATAAAGAGCACTGATATAACAAACTCTCGTTATAACAAGGTGATTTTCCTGGTCCCATCTCTTTGTATTCTATTGTATTTTGGCCCTGATAAAACAAGGTTTCGATATAAAGAGGTAATTTCTCTGGTCCCAAGGACCTCGTTATAACGAGATTCCACTGTACTCAAAACATGCTAAAAGACGGGGTTACACTGTGGCAACACCCAACCGCGTAGCCAGGATTTCATTTTAGGGGGGGGGCGGTTGGTAACATGTACTGCACTGTATGTAACAGGGGTCGGTGCAGGGAGGGGGAGTTTCCCCTTTCCCGCGCGAAGTGCGAAAGCTCTGACGTTTAGCAAATTTGAGAGAACTGAGATAACGGCTCATAGCAAACATTTTTTTAGGCGGAAAGTTATAGTTCGACACCCGGACTCCTTTTCAATTATTTGGAAGCAATACTGCAATGTAACAGGGGTGGGTGGAGGGACGTTAAAAGCAAATTTGAAAGAAAGATAACGGCTCATAGAGCCTTTTTAGGCTTTATTCTCTCACTAAACATCCCCCCCCCCCCCCCCCCGCTTTTTCGCTCTGGCTTTTTTTTTTTTTTTTTTTTTTTTTTTTAGTAGGGTTTTTTTATTGGGAGGGGCGACCGCCCTACCCCCCCCTGGCTACACCTACATTTTTTGCGATCTACGATCCCGATCGAGGTGTAAGCGTTGCCGATGGAACTCTATCTGTTTTGCCAAAGGTGTTCTCCTCAAACTTGGCTCATCAAAGTTTTTTGCTTGCTGATCGTCGTTTAGTTTGGCTTCAGCCAACGAGACCGACAGCCCCGAGAGACTGACAATGTAGTGGGAGGGGGCTTCTGAACCCTGTTATGGATATGAGTCCCAAGACTAGTAGGCCTATGAAATCAAGCAGATACCATAATAATGTTGATATCTCCTAAAGAAAAACGACAGGGTTAATGTAAGAAATGAAAGATCATTCGACATTTCACCCAAATTAATTTGTTGTCATTTTCATTATATCGCTCTGAATAATGCATAACAACATGAACAGCATTAGAAAATGTCTTTAAGATTAAGTGACTCGCACGTGCATCATTAGACAATTGCACACACAACTGCTAATTGTGGAAACTGAAGCTGAAGCAGAACCACCATAAAAAGGTGCTTGATAATAATACCAATGTTGCTTTATATGCACCCTTTGCAAATTCCTCATGTGTCCTTTTTTGTTGGTACCCCCCCACTTTGAAAGACACTCCGCTGCCACTGGCACAGAACTTAAAAATTAGGGGAGAAAGCAGATTTTGTGAAGAAAAAAAAAGGGTTAGACAAAATTCGGACATATAACAAAATAACATGTGAATTTTTTTAAAGACATGAATAAATATGAACAAAAAATGAAAATCACTAGACAACTTAGTCATGAGTTTTGACGTCATTCCCTCACGACCACTCAGTGATCTCTACGTAAAAAAAAAAAATTATATAGAGATCAGTGCTGACGAAAAAACAATTATCTGTTTACTACAGGCCTATTAATAAAACATTTTACGTTTTGTCCAAGAATAGGCCTATGATTTCTTCATAAATTGAATGCAATTATATTTTACTCATATACTTTTGCATGTGTGTGTTAATACAGAAGAAATGAATTTCTTGATATTAACAGCATGTAATATAAATTCAAAAAAATAAACAATGACTAGGAATATGTAATATTTTGAAAGCAGTCTCACTGACTTTTTTCCCGGATACATGTAAAAACATATTACTATAAATCGTCTATAATTAGGTTCAAGTTATGAGGAAATCATATTCTGGGACATAAATTGAGGATATGAAGGAAAATAATTGACGGCTTGTGATGAGGATATCGGACGTTACAAATTCATGACAAAGTGGCCAGTTTGTCTAGTGATTTTCTTTGTTTTCAGTAGTTTTCAGTGTTATAAAGATTCATAATTTTCAGACTATACAGTGTCAGATAGCTTTTAGTGTTATAAAGATTCATAACTTCATTTTGTTCGATTTTACTCGAACAGAGTCGAACTGCTTTATTCTGTTTTGATTGTCTCGGGACCGGACTTGCCGCTGGGAAAATGAAGCGACACACACACATATCCACCATATCCACCACCACACGTCATACACACATCACACAAATGTTGAGGATTCTTCACACTAGACAAGCTACAGTCCACAGGCTCACAATATTGTGGCAAATCAACGGGAATCGACGGATAATAATAAGGCAGCTGTTTAATTTCAAAATGTGGATATAGACCTTTTTCACGTATTATTTATTACGTACGTACGTAGTATTATTACGTACGTACGTAATAAATATTATGTACGTACGTAGTAATTATTACGTACGTAGGTAGTATTATCACGTACGTACGTAATAATTATTATGTATGTATAGTCAAGGATTGTAATTCCGAACAGATTGTATTACCGTACGTGTAAAGTTAAGCGCCTAAAATTGGTTTTCATACGCGTGGGATTACGTGTATGAAAACCACACTATTGAAACAAAGGTTGTGTCTTTTTCCCATAGGTTTCACACGTTCGGAAATACAGTACCTTTTTCAAGGGACCAAAACGCCGCGTCGTTGGGAAGGGGTTCACTCGGAAGAGAATATCGTATTAAATCTAGGTTGTCTTTTTAAAATTCCATCAACTTCTTTTTCTGTAGGACTTTGAACTTCATTATGAAGTTTGACAGATATTCATATGATATTTAATTTGCTATCGTTGATTTTCTGAAAAAGGTTCGGACACTGGATCAACCACCATACGTAGTAATTATTACGTACGTACGTAATATTTTTTTTTTTTACGTTGTCAATTTGGCCCTTACGGGGCTTCGTAGTTTTGTGTGTGGATCATAACAAAAAATGTTATGAAAACAAAAGCGGATGGTAGATTTTTAAAGTCAGTAGAGGTGCACGGCCAATATCAGAGACTCTCCCATTTGGGAGATTGTCTCTGTTATCAGAGACTATAAATATTTTTGGTAGCCGATGTGGGAGACAGTCTCCCATTTGGGAGATCAATTTTCTTTGTTTACATTTGCGGCAGAGGGATTACCTCGGTGCAAAATGAAAATGTGATAGGTCTAAGCAGATTCCTCATGAAAAATTACCCCTTTTGACCGTATACTTCAAAGATTCACCGTCTACTTTTGTTATAACATTTTTTGTTATGACCCACACACAAAACAAATGGGTTTCTAACCTCAGTCAGGCAAAAATTTGGCTGGGATAAACTGCCTTGTTGGTGTTGTTTCTTTTATCCTTTTCTAAGCTAAGTCTGCAAAATGAGAGACAGTCTCCCAAATGGGAGAGAGTCTCCGATATCGGCCGTGCGCCTCTACTGAAAGTAAACGGTCAAAAGGAGTACTTTTTCATGAGGAATCTGCTTATCAGTTCACATTTTCATTTTTAGCCATCATGATGGTAATCCCACACCACGTAATACTATAGTGGTCATATTGACCACTACGCGGGACGAATGCAAAAATACTAGTCATTTTCTATCGCATGTACTTAAGGTATGGGGGAAAAAGTAAGATAAATGTTTAAAATACTTCCTTTCAAATTCAGCGCTTTAAAATCTCTTTCCTACCTTAAATGGCCGTTAGGAAGAACTTCTGATATTTCCAGCAAAATCCAAAGTCAAAATCATGTCCAAAACTTAAGAAATCCCCGCCAATTTTTTTCGCGATTGCATGTTGTTTTCCTGCTGTCGATGTTTTTCCACAACAAAATTCGGTATCGCGTGCACATCGATCTCTACGATCGCACACACTGAAAATCGGGACTTACGTGTGCGCGATAGGAACCGAACTTTTAACGACCGAATTTTTTAGCGGGAGATGTCAGCGCTCGCGGCGATCAGGAAATGTACATCATGACTTGCGATACCCCGTTTCGCCAGAAATTACGGATTTCATTTTTGGAATTACATGTGTCTTTTCCAACATCGGTGAGTTGAATTTATTGTATTTCATGAATATGTTGGTGTCGTTTTTTGTAAATTAAATGCCGATTATGAGTGAATGTTGGTGACTTTTGTGCAGTGGTGTTTTGAAAGTGTCGAGGTGGATGACTGCCTAGAGTCTACACATACATAGTAAAGTCGCTATGAGTGGGTAATCCCTTTGCCGCAAATGTAAACAAAGAAAAGTGGTCTCTTAAATGGGAAACTGTCTCCCAAATAGGCCATCAAAAATGTTGACATAAGTCTCATAATAGAGATGGTCTCCCAAATAGGAAACAGTCTCCAGTATCGGCCCTGCGCCTCTACTGTCTAACTTTAGACCGGAAATTGAAATTCTGTCTCTCGTTCGTTAGCCTCTTATTTTGGTAGTGCCGGCTCTTCACTTAGAGACAGAAGCGGGCCTATCACTCTTTGCTGTGCAAACTTACTGATCGCCGACAAATATTCGGCATGTAGTTGGAAAAATCCGTATATTTTTATTTTTTTATAAATTTTTGTAAATTAAATAGATTAGACCTAGGCTCTACTATTTAAGGAATCAGTTCAACTTACAAATTTGACTGAATAATCCGTTTAAAGCTCCTTTTTCAGGTAATTCAGGGTCCACGTAATACTAAAGTGGTCATATTGGCCACTACGGCCTACGCGGGACAAATGCAAAAATACTAGTCATTTTCTATCGCATGGGGGGAAAAGTGAGATAAATATTTCAAATACTTCCTTTCAAATTCAGCTCTTTTCAATCTCACTTCTACCTTAAATGGCCATTAGGAACACACCAAGTAATAGTGGTCATACTGACCACTAAGCGGGACAAATGCAAAAATACTACTCATTTTCTATTGCATGTACTAAAGGTACATGTATGGGGGGGAGGGAAAAATAAGATAAATATTTCAAATACTTCCTTTCAAATTCAGCTCTTAAAAATCTTACTCCTACCTTAAATGGCCGTTAGGAAGAACTCCAGATATTTCCAACAAAATCCACAGTCAAAATCATGTCCAAAACCGAAGAAATCCCCGCTGATTTTTTCACGATCGCATGTTGTTTTCTTTCCGCCGATGTTTCAGAATAAACTCAGCCAATAAAATTTTGTTCACAAAGAAACACGGTATCGCACGCGTACATCGATCTCTACGATCGCGCACACGGAAAATCAGGACTTTTAGTGTGTGCGATAGGGGCCGAATTTTTAACGGCCGAATGTTTGTGGGGGAGATGTCAGTGCTCACGGCGATCAGGAAATGTACACAATGACTTGTGATACCCCGTTTCGCCAGAACTGACAGTAAATTACGGATTTCATTTTTGGAATTATCTTTTCTTATTGTATTTCATGGATATGTTGGTGTCGGTTTTTGTAAATTAAATGCCGATTTTGAGTGAATGTTGGTGACTTTTGTGCAGTGGTGTTTTGAATGTGTTGAGGTGTATGACTGCCTAGAGTCTACACACGAAGTATAGTAAAGTCGCTATGGTATTCTCCGTTTGAAAATCTTGCAACCGTATTAAAACTGTTATATAGTGTGTGAGTCAATGTGTATTCGGTTTGCACAGCAGATCGAACGGCCCACTTCTGTCTCTAAGTGAAGAGCCAACCCTACCAGCATAAGAGGCTAACGAACGAGAGACAGAATTTTCGGTCTAATCTAACTTACACTTACAGTTACTTACGAGACTACCATACCTGGTACAGTTTAACAATTTAACTGTAATGTTAGTGTTATCGCTAGCTTAAAGACAATTGTGAGACCCATACTGGATTATTGCTCATCTCTATGGGATCCACACACTCAAACACTTATTAATAAATTAGAAATAATACAGAATAGAGCTGTTCGTTTCATAACAGGAGACTATAGGTTGAGAAGCAGTGTAACAGAAATGAAAAAGAAACTCAAAATGGAAACTCGACAACAGAGGCGAAAAACAAATCGCCTATCAGTCTTCCAACAGGCATGTTGTGGGTCACCTTGCCGTGCCACGGTGCCAGTGCAGTCCATCCTGCGCCCGGTCCAAAGGAATTTGAGAAAGACATCAGTAAATAGCTATATATTCCAAAAAATTACTAAAAAAAATTGTTATAAATATTCTTTCATACCCTGTTCGATTACAGACTGGAATAGTCTACCAAATAATGTGAAAATAGTCCTCTACAAACATAAATTCAAAGAATCCGTTCAAAACCACCTCTCCAACTTATACAAACAGTAAGCAAAACTCCTCTCTCATAGCCTTAACACCATCTGCGCACCCTACCCCTACCTGTTTTACCGTTTTAGGGGTGTTGGGCAGTAACAGCAAGAAAGAAAGAAAATTTAGTCTATATGTCATGTTTGCAACATCATGAAACATGAATGCTTGCATGGTTGGATTTAACCTGGCCAGACTCGACAGCTTCAGCATACTTGCACGACAGATGTGTGTATATTTATTCATAATTAGACTTAGACATCTCTAATCATGCTAATGCCACATTTCAAAGTTGCTTTTTCTCAAAACTGAAACAAAACAAGACAACTCTAATTCTAAAACCATGCTAACTTTGGTCAAAAATAGTCATCTGGCAGTGGTACTGATAGGCACTGCCACTGGTATGGGGGAAGGTAGGTTTACAAATGTCATAACTCCATAAGTAAAAGATTTCCAACACCAGACAGTTATTTCTGTCAGAAAGGATCCAAGACTGTTCATTATGTATATTCTTAAATAGCTATAAATGTGCATTATTTTCTTTATAGATAATCATCATGAAGACATGATCATAATGATCACAATTAACCATCTGACCATGTTCACTACTGCTCGCTTAAGGCTATGATTATTAATTCATTAATTTCTTTGAGTTTAAAGATCAAAATTGTGTGATTTTTCAAATTTTTGTTCTTATTAATTGTTTTCCATATATTGTTTGTTCTCTTCCTTCTCTCTTCTGTATGTAGCACACTAAATCATAATGAAATAAGACGGGCATGCACTTACACAAATCGTCGAGGGCGCAGAATGCAGCCTGGGAGGCGCAATAGAGGACCACGAAGAGGTGGAGGTGGAAAAAAACATGGATCAACAATCAAACAGAGTGACAAACAGGCACCACAAACACAATCTCTTAGTTCAAATCCCAACCAAGCAGGAGAGAGTGTGCAGCGGAAGTATTACCCATCATTCAACATATCACCAACAAGAACGACGTAAGGTTTCTTATCCATTATGAAAATATTTTTGTTTCTTACCATTTGTTAAGATCCATTATGACATTTTTTTTTTGGAATGAGACTCTAATATGGTGCATTTACCTCACTTTTAAAAATGTCATTTCTTTAACAAATCTTCTTTGGACAGATAGTCAGTATAAATCTGTTTATGTTCTGTTGGGGAAAAAAATTATGGTTTATCCTTAAACACTTTGATAGATTTTATAAAAGCTCAAAGATTGAAATTGCTGTAGAGGATATGTTTTTGCTGACAGTGTTATGTTTCAGAAGCATTTACGAAAAAGAAATGTTTTGATAAAAATAATAGTGTTTTTTATTTCCATATTTGTGTGTTTCTGGAATTTGTCCGGTTAGCATCCTCTAAAACATATGAGCAATTGAGAATGAGAGAATTCAGTGGTCAAACGGTTAACAAACTTGGCACAAATAAAGGACTAGAATGACTAAAACACTACTTGAACTCATTCAGAACCCAATCTTCGATTTTCACAGTCCTGTTCTGATATCGACCAAGCACTTTGGAGGCATAGAGAGCTCAGACCCAGAACTGGATACAGGTGATCGTGAGATAGTACCCATGACTTGGGGCTTGGTCCCTTCTTGGCACAAGGGCCAGGCCAAGGAGATGGCATACAAGATGAACAACTGCCGGGGTGAAGGCATTCTGGAAAGGGCGAGCTTCAAGCGTCCGTTTGAGAAAGGGCAGCGCTGTGTTGTTCTTGTGGATGGGTGAGCTATAACAATCCTTTAGTCTTTGATACATTTGTACATTATCAGGCCCAAGTTTTTACCAGGAAATACTTAGGGAAAAAGTTACTGATAGTGCATAGTAATCATGATTTTTCATTTCTAAAAATAAGCATAGAATGTTTGTATGTTTTAGTAGAGGGTTCAAGTTTTAGCCCCGTATGGGATTCAATTGTAAAAGTTATTCAAAGAGCTGAGTCTGCTTTGCAAAATCTGCATGATCATAATTATGATCATAAACTTAACCCTTTAGAGCAGGTACCGGTCACATGCTCACCCTAAGATTTTTACTCAGGACTCAGAACCCTTAAAATTTCCAAATGTAGATAGGGCCCCATTGTGTATAGACACGTAAAATTTCAACCTGGGGAGCGTTTCATCAAGCGTTTTGTCAGTAATTTTTACCGACAATTGTTATAAGCTACTCAAATCCTTGCATCTGATTGGCTGAGAGCAAATTTGTCAGTAAAAATCACTGACAAGACACTTGATGAAATGCTCCCCTTGAACCCTTAGTAAAAAAAATAAAATCATAGACTCTAAAGCCTGGATTTTTGCTCTACTTATTGATTAAGAGTCATGTGCTCTATGCAGTGATCTATCTTTTCAGAAAATATCACTTTTCTATTTTCTATTTAATTCTTAATTAATTTCTACATGCGCCTTGAGCACTCCACAGAGTGGATTTGGCGCTATATAAGTTACATGTACTATTATTATCACTGTGATGCAGGTTCTATGAGTGGAAGACAGATGCCAACAAACAGAAGCAGCCTTACTTCATATACTTCGCTCAGGAGCATCCTCCGGTAGATCTTACCATCCATTCCAGCGACGACGTGATAGAGGAGGATCCTGACCTGGAGGTTGTTCAAGAACCCACTGAGGTCAGCGAGAGTGACCCAGAGTGGACAGGTCACAAGCTGCTTACGATGGCAGGGTTGTTTGATTGTTGGTACCCACCAGAAGTGAGTATCTGTAACCCACTTTAAATGATGAGTTCCAATAATATGAATTTCCAACAAGTTTTTAGTTGAGGATAAATGTTCTCAGAGATGGAGATCAGTTGAATGATTGTGCACCTATGTAAAATGAGAATTAGTATTTAAATTGTACATAGTATAAATCTATCCTAAATTGTTTGAGTTATGAATTTGAAGTATGCAGATGTGCTATTACAAAATACTAATATCTATTTAGTATTTTGAAATTCTTCTCATTTTTTCACTCCTTTTTATCTCTGTAAAGTACATCTGGTAATTGAACAAAGGTGTGATCTTCTTTAAAAAATGTTATCTTTTTGTGTGTGTTTTTCCCTCTTTGCCTGTCTTTTGACAGATTTCACCCCAAATAATACTTGAACTTGAAGTCAATCTCAATTCATCCATCATTTTGCCACCTTGTAAATTCCTGCTCATTTCCCTTTCCCTAAAAGAGAATTGTTTATATGGGTTAAGAATAACTAAAAGAAGTTCAAATGTTGAAATTATTTGCCTGACTTGTGCATATACCTTCCATGACTCAATTTTGTTTATCTTTCATCTTATGATCAATTGGTACCATCTGACATTCTCATACAGATAGACATTGACCTCATATTCTGTGTAATTTTATTTTTTTAATGATTAGAAATGGCCTGTATTTCAGCTAGTATAGTGAGCTGAGCATTGATGTTCTTCTTTGCCCCTTTTGTTGCATTCTAGGGTGGTGATCCCCTCTACACATACACAGTGATCACTGTGGAATCCAATGATAGCATGTCTTGGCTTCATCATAGAATGCCTGCCATCTTGGAAGGAGATGAAGAGATACAGACATGGCTAGACTTTGGTACCATGGAGTCTAACAAAAAGGTAATGATGATGATGATGATGATGATAAGGATGGTGATAGTGTTGTAGGTGTTGGTGATGATCATGATCATGATGATTTTTATAATAGTGATGGCGACGAGGAATATTGGAGGACAGAGGGATGAGAGGAGAGGAGGAGGGGGCAGAGGAGGAGGAGGATGATGATGATGATGATGATGATGATGATGATGATGAGGATAATTGTGATGATGATGATGGTATTGGATATGATGAGATGATGATGATGGTGATGATGGTGTTGGATATGATGATGATGTTGTTAGTGATGATGATGATGGTGTTGGATATGACGATGATGATGATGATGTTGTTCGTGATGATGATGGTGATAATGAAGATGATAATGGTGATAATGATGGTGATGGTCATGATGGTGGTGATGATTATGGTGATGATGGTGATGAAGATGTTGATGGTGATGTTTCTCAAGGTGGATAATGATTGCATAATGCATTCTTGCAAGTGGAAAACAATATTTTAAATCAATTAGGAGGGAGATATATTTTAGGGATATTACAGTTACCATTTATTTTTTCTCCCATCCCTCTTTGTCATATCCAACTCATGTTGTTTACCTTAATTCTTCCCACACCTATACAGGCAGTGTCCCTTGTCAGTGCTAGAAGCTGCCTTGCATGGCATCCCGTCACAAAAGCCATGGGTAACAGTCGTTACAAGGAACCGGACTGCATCAAGCCCATTGAGCTGGGGTAAGTGAGCTTGACTTCAGCGTTTTGGGTTTATATACGTGAAGCAGGGTTTGACCCTATTACATTCAAAATGACTCTTGCACATTTACTTTAATTAAATTACAAGATAATGCAACCCCCTGATTATATTCTGGAAATGATCCCAATCTGAAAATTTGGTGTGGAAACTTTATAAGATCTGAATATGAGACACGTGTATGTTACCAATATAAAATCCATCAGTATCAAATAAATTCATTTGATTTTAATACCATGCATATTCAATTTAACTTCTTGCCATGGGTGATGATTTCTGCCCAAGAATTTAATGGTACATTACATGTTTGGGCTACAAACCGCTTTTTTTTTTTATGTTTTTTTCTCTCTCTCTCCCCCCTTCCTGAAACAAAAAGAGGGTCATGTGTTGTAAAGTTTTCCCTCTTGATGATATTTTATGCCAACATTAGGCACCAAAACCAAACTCAAAACTAAACTCCTAAAGGTCCATTCATTGCAGTATAAAACTTGAAATGAAGTTGCACATAATGGGTTAAGGAACCCGACTAGCTTCACTGGAAAGGCTCTTACAGACTGGCAGTTATTAAATTATAATGCATTCCTGTCCATACAGGAAACCTGAAAAGCCCAAGGCCGAGAGCAAGAGCAGTCAATTCATGTCCTCTTGGCTGGCCAAAGGGAGTAAGACACCAGAGAAGAAGGGCCTGGGTCTCAAGACTGAGGGAGGAAGTGTGAAGAAGGAAGAGCCAAGCAAGAAGAAATCATCTGGATCATTGATGAAATGGTTTGTCAAGAAAGAAAAGAAAGAGGAAGAGGAAGGAGAGGAGAAAGAGATAAAGAAAAGACCAGGTGACGGAGTGACCGTGAAGGAGGAGGAACCGTCTCCAAAGAAGAGCAGGGTGTCTTGAAAATCTTAGATTGATCTTAGAGCCATTTTAATAAAACTGCAGATAATTGCAGAAATAAAATTTCAATCAGACTTGAACTGTTTAAAAGATGCGACTAAAATCTGCACTAGAACTTTAGACTTTGAGGCCAAACAGTGTACCTCTGATTTTAATCACATTCAGGCTCTCGTTGACCAAAGAAGAACTAATATTCACAAACCCATGACCTTGGTAAACACTGGTTGCAAGTGGCATAGCTACATTGTGGTGTGTGCCCCCCCCCCCCCTCCCCCAGTCAATTGGCAAACAGAACGACGACAAAAACGGGGGGGGGGGGGGGGGGAGATCGAGAATAGGAGGGGGAAGGTAACGTGAAAGGACAATGATACAACCCCCTTTCACACTCAATGGCCTTTGTTCTCTCATGTTGTATTTCCAGAGTAAGACCATTATCCACCAATGATTGGACCCATACTGTGCCACTGCTGGTTGGCCTTTGCACCTTGGCTGATATGCTCTATGTAATGAGAAATAACCTATTTTCCATTAGTTTAATCAGGTTTCTTGCCAGCACATAACAGACATGATACATTTATTATGCTAGGATGTTGGGGGACTCCCGAAAGAGAAATCTCATCTCTTTGCATGATTTTGTGATGCAAATACAGTGCATTTTTGGCCTCTTCCAAGTCTACCCCCTGGGATGCTTTGAGTCACACTGTGCACCAGGTGCAAAGAAAATTTTGCTGAGAACACCCCAAGTCTACTCTTGTATCACCTGTAACATTTTGAAGTGGCATTATATATGGTATCCCAAAACACTTCTACAATCTGTGGCTGAAACTGCTTTGTTATGGAGAGATTATGGCGCGAAGGTCTTTTCTTTGATAGGACTTGCGTTTTTAGTGACAAGGTTATAGGTAATATTGCAAGATGTAAATTAGGAAAAGTCTAGAGTCATGTTTTATTGATTGACCTGGTGAAGACGAAAAATGAGAGCATACATGTGTGGATTTAATCCATTTGAAGTACATGTATGTTCTGTATGAATCTGAAATATTCAAGAACTTGAAGGAAAGGTTAAAGAAAGGTTTAGCCCCAAAGAAAGATATGGAGTTTGTAGCATTAAACATGTTCTTTTAATTCAAAATACACCAAGTTTAAATGGAGTGGCCTAAACTTTCACTGTGTAGAAATGTATTCACCCGCATCATTTTCTTTTGTTGTTATTGGGCATTTTTTATTGCTTTGAACTTTCAGAGATATGTATTCTTTCACAGGGGCTCCTCTATATTTTTTATGTATTGCCAGCTGGGCAACCTGACCAGTTATTATATTTGCCAAATCAGAAGTTTTATGGTCAAACTGTTATTACAGTGGATAGCTTAAAGTATAAATAAATTGTTGATGAAAATATTTTTCATGATTTTGCGAGACTTTCTGGTTACTGCCGTGGTCAGAAAAGCAGAATTTTAAATGGTCATTGGCACTCAGTCAATTCCCAATTGTGAGTGCTGTCGATGTTGCAGTAATTTTTACTCTTAACTCTGCATCTGTAAATTTGTGAAATCTATGCCAAATTCATGATAATGATTAGATTGTTCAGTACTATTCATAGATCTAAAAGGCTATTATTATGTGTACGTGATCACATTTAACAGAAGAATATTCACTGATTAGATGTACTACAAATATATAATACATGTACATGCAGCTTGTATTAAAAACCATGATTGTACCGTATGTGTTCATTGGTGGTACATGTATTCTGTATACAGTTCAGGCACATTTGTTCAAAGAAACATGCTTCAAAAGATGTTGCTTTGCGCCTTTGCCTCTTATAAATAAGTTTTCTTTTTACTCTCTAAACCAGTATTATTCATGTAAAAACTCTATAGCAAGCCTTTACATAAGGGATAGGACATTGAAGGTGATGATTTATCTACATGCATACATGAGTTGTTTCTCAGAATACTGTTGATAGGATGTTGGTGGAATTTTTCTCATTTTTCTTTATCCAAGTTAAAGATTTTCACATTTTTTCTCTGAAATCTAAGCTAATGATGTTCATGTATATACACTCTATATACATGTACATATATAATGTTTTTTTGTAAAGACTCCATGATGCCTCTTTCTCAAAACTTATTTCTGAAAGCCATTCTCTACCCGTTTCATGATCTAATCTTCTAGTTATGCAGGTCTCTCTCTTTCTCTCTTTGCCTGCACTCCATCAGTTTTTCATTTTCTTCATTTTTTTTCTCTGTCCCATTTTTGCTCTAACCACATTTATTAGAGTCACATATTTCAATAGTACATGTACATGTATTCATGCTTCCCTGATCTCTTGTACAGTATTCTGGTTGTTTTATACATGTGTAATTAAAACAAACAAATGAAACATGAAGTCACCTGGCTGGCTTGTTTTTATTATCTTCTTTCTTGTGTCCTAGTGCGTTAATAGTTTAATGCTAAAAATGATGAACCATAAGTAATAATCTTTGCTTTGAAAGTTCATAGATGCAATACATGCATGTTAAGCAACCTATCAAAGATTTTGATTTAGTCTGTTTTTTGGCAAATACTCATATAGGTACAAATAACTGACAGCATCATACACATCTTTTAGGCTTTTAGTACATGCATATGAGAACTCCATATTGCATACTTGTACATGTACTACTTTTTAAGATTTTGAGAAAGTGGGGGAAACGTCATATTTCATTTGTCCAGGACTTTCAACTGCAGGTCATTAAAATCAAACATTTATATGTAATGACAGGTAAAAAAAAACAAAAAACACGTACATTAAGATATCAGACATGTTTATGCTGCAATAAACCATTCTGAGTCACTTTAAATTGCACTTAAACTAGCATATAATCAACTTTTTTCTTTATATGAGTTCAGAAAAGAAGATAATACATCACTGACTTGCATGATTAAAAAAGGGTATGTAGGAAAAGGATATATACATGTACACATGTGCAGGTAATTCACATACATGTACAAGGAATCGGGATATAAGAAAGCAAATAAAAGATGACTGAGTTGAAGTTAAATGTTAATACAGTGGAACCTTGTTATAACAAACTCCTTAGGACCACGGAAATAACCTTGTTATATCGAAACCTAAGTTGTTATATCAGGGCTAAAAAACAAAAAGAATCCAAAGAAGTGGGACCAGTATAATTACCTTGTAATAACGAGTTTGTTATAACAGTGTTCTTTATAACGAGGTTCCACTGTAACACTGTCCAGTTGGCTGATATAAAAGGCAAAAATATAATTATGTACAGTGCAACCTTGTTATAAGATGATTACCTCTTAAAACCTTGTTATATCAGGGGAAAAAAAAAATAGAATACAAAAAAATGGGACCAGTAAAATTGCCTTGTTATAATGAGTTTGTTATAATGGTGTTCTAAACAATGTTCCACTGTATTAGAAGCCTGGATTGAAGGGTTATACCTAGAGAGGATGTCATGACTCTATTCCTTCAATCTATAATGATTATCATTAGGGAATTTTAGAGCTGCACCAATTTAATGAAAAACAAGTACAAAAAATAATTTAATCTTCTACTTATGCCTTCCTAATACATTTGATTTCTTAAAGTCCACGATTGTTTTGTATCAAGATGAATAACATTTGAAAATCATTAGATTCTATTTCTTCTGATTTAAGACACAATTCATTCCACACCTACCTAAACCTCTTCTTATTTGAGTATTTTGTTTTCTGTCCATACTCTGAGTACTGATATTACTGTCTTGTTCACACAAACCATCTAAAAAAAAACAACACAAGGGCGAAATAAAAAAAGGGTAGAGCACTTCAGATGACTGTATCTCACACACACACAGATAAGCAAGTATGTTTAGGGGCTGTTGTTGACTTTTTACAACTCTCACTTGCCATTTTTCATCATCTACTCTCTCTCTCCTTTCTCCATATTTAACCCCTTCATTTGTGATGGTATTTGATAGTCTATCTCTTCTAGGACTCTTTTTCTCTTCTCTTCTCTCTTGACTACCCTGATCTTTTATTCTGTCTGTAGGCTCCTTTGAATGTCCTTCCTCTGTGACTTCTCCTTTCTTTTCTCAGTTATTTTTGCTCCTCTCTTCATGGTACTTTCACTCATCTCTTGAAGACTGTGTGTGGTCTTTCTCACGCATGTGTCTCCCTTCAGAATCTCTTCTTTCGTCCCTTCTCCTTTCATCTCTTCTTCTTTCATCTCTCCTTCCTTCATCTCTTCTTCTTTCGTCTCTCCTTCCATCATCTCTCCTTTCATTTCTTCTTTCATCTCTCCTCCCTTCGTCCCTCCTATCTCTCCTTTCATCGCTTCTTCTTTCATTTCTCCTTCCTTCATCTCTATCTCTCCTTTCATCGGTTCTTCTATCTTCTCGACCTTTATCACTCCTTCTCTCCTCTCTCCTTCTTTCATCTTTCCTTTCTTCCCTTCTCCTTTCATCTCTCCTTTCTTCGTCTCTCCTTCTTTCATCCCTCCTCCCTTCATCTCTCCTTCCTTCCTTTCTTGAATCCTTCCTTCCATCAACCCTCCTGCCTCTTAAATCACTTCCTGCTCTCTTCACTCCAGTCTCTCCTTCTTTCAGTTTCTCTCCATCTTTCTCCTCTCCCTTGCTTCCACTTTCCTCCTCTTCCTTCAGCTTCTCCTGCTCTCTCATAGCCTCCCTCTGCTTGCGCAACATCACACACTTCCGCTGAAACCAGAGGTGAGGGAAGTTCCCCTTTCTCAAGGCATTCTTTGCCGCCTCCATCTCTGCATCCCGAATATTGGAGGCTGTTCCCGTTGACATACGCTTGGCCTTGAAGTACACAGCCACTGAGTACTGGCGTGAATTCGTCGGACCGCTCTGGCCAATGACCTTGTAGTTGGGAACATCCGGTTCTTGACCTTCGACCCGTAGAGTCAGGCAGCACTGCTGGAGCTGAGACTTGGCATCGTTCCAGTGCTGTGTCTGGATGAAATCCTACAAGGGGTAAAAATAAACAGATTCCATATTACTCCTCAGTTTCACCCTGCTTCACAATATATTTGATAGTGACTTCTTAAAACACAAGGAAAAACATCTGTGAAGATTCAAGTACAAAAAAAAAATGTTCAATAAACAACAAAATAAAACATGTCACTTGATTTAATTTCTGACACAAAGATATAAATTTTCATGTATAACCTTGATATTAAGAGAGAGTAGCAGTATGGACGGGAAGGGGTGTAAGAGAAAGGAAGGAGACAAAAGTGAATAAGAAAAAATCCCCTTGAGCCAAGGGGATTCTACTGAAGGAGAAAGGGAAGGGTAAACATTTTACGAGTATAATGGCAGGAATAGCAGAGATAATGACGAGACATAAAAATCAGTTAGATCAAGGAGGTGGATTGAATATATTTTGAAAAATCTAGAAATACTTGCCTTTAGCCTTGGATAGAAGACAACACTGCAAAATGTCTCAACAACGTCTAGTCCATGATCAACATACATGGCACCAATCAGAGCTGGGAGAATGGTCAGAGAGGACAAAATATAAGAGCTATTTTCTTAACATTTTTCCTTTACAATCATGTTCTTGCATTCTGTCCCATCATTCAATGTGCTAGAATGTAGATATACATATACTATTATTATCATTATTTATTATTATTATTATTTGATTCGGCAAATCAAAGTACATACATGTACAAAGAAGAACAAAACACAATACAAGAAGGTTGAAAATAATATAATCGATCCCCCAAGTGTACTGACAAGTTGCCAGGAATGGGGCAGGCAAACTGAATTACCGAAACCTTAAGGGTCCCCTATTCTGACTTGCAATACTCCTGAGGGATCAATAAATACAAATAAAACAGTACGCAATAATCATGGAGTTTCTTTAATCTTTCAAGCAGTTTGAAACCGGTACATACATGTATAAGTACACTAGTATTCCCTTTTCCAGGAAATGTATGGTGTGAACAGTTTGCTTGTTTCTAATGAATTTCACAATACTGTTACTCTCAGTCATTTTCCAGTCGTAACATACTATTTCCAGGTACGCGCTTCAGTAGAAACAGACCATAGTTCAATTATGCTGTTACCATTAACTTATTATTGTACCGGTCTCCAGAGGTGGATTTTTCCAAGTACCCTTTGTTTACACCTAAAACTTTTTCTGTTTTCTCTTCTATCTTTCTCTATCTCCCCCCCCCCCCCCCCATCTCTCTCTCATAGAATGCTCTCATCCACCTCTATAATTGTCCATTTCTTCCCTAGCTTGTGCTTCTTTGCATCCTTTGCATGTCTCTTTGTTATGCTTAAACCTCACCTTCCACTAGATCAGCCATGATCTTCATGGGAATGTTGTTCTCATTCCTGGACCTGTTCTTGGGTTCTATGATGTATTCAACCAGTCCCAGGTCCTGGGCTATGATGGACTGGGTCTTATTGTTAACCAGAGAACTCCTTAAGAGCTAAAGAGGGGTGAAAAATAAGAAGAATTGTTTAAAGAGATGAGCATTTTGTAAACACCTTTAGATTTCAGAATCATCATAAATGAAAATGACATTTAATACATAAGTTTAAAGTACACAGTTAAGAGAATAAACCCCAAGACATTGTATTTCAAAGGTAAGTTAGATATCTAACTTATTACATACAATGACAACAGAATTGCAAAATTGTTTCATTTATCCCATTCATTTACCCTCCCCCCTTGATTTCAACATGTAACAAAAAGTGAGTTGTTCACTTTTAATAATTACATGTACCACCATCAATATAAGGGCAAAAACATTTTTTAAATGTTGCTTTTGTAACCACTGTCTAATTTACTCTATTCTGTTCAAAGCAATATACATATACACTACCAGTACATAATTCATAGCAAAAATATAAAACAAAACATATCAATTAGGGAGAATTCCCATAGTCCAAAAGTTCATGAGAACGACACCCTACAAAACCAAAAATGTCAGTGGGTGAACCCTAAGAAAAGTTATCAGGTAGCCAAAGAGACAGACATGTCAGTCTTGTGAGCTTGTCGGTCTCATGGGCTGTAGCCATCAATAAAAGAAATGCATCTAGAGCCACAAAATTTAAACACTGATATAATTCTGGTCCCTGTTTCACAAAACTTTTTACCAATGACAAGTTACAATAATTGTCATAAGCTACTGAAATCCTTGAATCTGATTGGCTGAGAGCGAATTTGTCATAGAAATGAGGCAGTTGTTATTGATAACAAGTTTTATGAAACGGGGCCCATATCTTTTCTGGTCCCTGGAATCAACGTAGACGTATTGTGATCTAGAGGATACGTCTCCGAACAGTGGACCACAAGGTATGAGGTTCAAATCCCTGCCACAGCACTGACATCCTTTGGTAAGACGTTAATCTACATTTGCCACATTCGACCCAGGTGATATAATAGGTACCTGTTAGGACTATTCCTTGAGATTCAATGGCTAAAGGCAGGGTAATGATTTATTTAACTTCTTTGGAAGTGCATACACGTAGGTACATCATATCATAATGTGATATGCGCTATACAAGAACGAAACATTGACCTGGTGAGGAGAATGAGAACCAGTAATTACCGACAAGTGCCCTTCATGATGGTTGGGGAAGTGTTTGTAGAGGTATGATGACACCACTAGCTGGAGAACAGAATCTCCCAGGAACTCCAGCCTCTGGTTTGACCCCCTTTTGAGAGAGGAAAGAAAGGAGAGAGTGGTGGAAATGAACACTGTCAATCAAGTTCTTTTATAAACCCTGGTTAACATCAATAAGTTTAATGCAAGTATTTGACTTTTTAAAGTAAATGTTGCAAAACTAGTTCATAAGGTGATGGAATGCAAATAGCATGGATAGTGAAAATGGTATGAAATTCAATTGAAATTACACCAGCTATGATAATATGATTTAAGGGGGGTTTTTTGCGTACAGCAGTAAAATTAGAATTTGTGTTATTCTTACAAAGAACGAATATCAATTCTTCCCCATACTTAACAGTGATCATTTTTCAAAAACTTCCAGAGAACCCTTTTTCTTCTTACATATTAAGCAACAGTAATTGACAGCTGAACTACTTGTAATACGTAGTATCTTTAACTGTTGACCTTGCATCTTCATCTATATATTGTCTTGCCAATCCCTCTACATGGATAAATACAGATTAGGTGATATCAAGTTTCTTTGAGGTTATTCATTATATGTTGTGGGCAGGTGGAAGTATACTCACTGTGTCAGATTAGTATATCCCACAGTCCTTTGGGTGAATGCTCTGGCAAGAAGTCGTATGTGTCTGAAGCACATGCCGGTGTCCTCTTCAAACGTTGTCAGTTTCTAAAGATTTTGAATACATTGATTTTAAGAAATACACATAAATTTGTCATATTTCTACATAAAATACGAGTGCAGAGACTTGTAAGCTATGGTCTATAATAACCAGTGAACTTCTGTGATTCAAACTTATTGCTGGAGATCATTTGAGATACCAAACACTTCTACTCATTACGCCATATAGAGGCATCAATTTAATGCAAAATGATACCAGTCAATGCCCATCTGGCTGTCAGCATGCAAATATATAATTATTGATGTTATTTCTTAGAATCAATCTAGTCTTCCGAATATAAAAAGTGGAAAAAAAAAAAAGAAAGAAAGAAGATCCTCACCTGCAAAACTACTGAATTCTTGATCAGGTGCCTGTCTGTTTCTGGAAAATCTGCCTGGAATATGTAAAATAGAAAAAAACCACTATGAACACTAAACCAAGAAAATATGCAATATGAAGCATGTCACATGACCAGAGGATAAGTCAGTTGACTACCGATCAGGTGGTTCAGGGTTCTAATTCATACTGCAATACTTGATCCGAGTGAAGTAAGCGGGCATTCAGTAAGATTAATTCCTAAAGTGCTTGAGCAGTTTATCAAGGAAGCTTGGTTAAAGGTAATGTAGAAATTTCCAAAGTACTTTGAAAGCGCATATCACATTGTTTGATATGTGATATGCACAAAACAAAAAGTGAACATTATTATTCTCCTTACAAATAAAAGTATAATTCATTAGCACAATATCACTGTCCTTGAGCCATAAACATTATGAACCACATTTACACTACTATAATAAAGCTGTCAACAGGAATGTTCACTTTTTAATTTCCAGTACAGCTATGATAACATCAGACATAAAACCCCATAAAAACTGCACTTTGCGACACATTATAATATTTGCCAGTGAAACCTGGGAAATAACTGCAAGAGACAAGCAAAGGTTAGATGCTTTCCATCATAGATGCTTAAGAAGGCTGTTGAACATTTTATGGAGGGATCATGTCACAAATAAAGACGTTACAAATCGGACAAACCAAAATTTGCTGAGCCAAATAATAACCAGACGAAGGCTGACATGGCTAGGTCACGTTTTTAAAATGCCAGATAAATGTATTGCCAAGACAGCACTCACCGGGAAACCGAAAGAAGGAAAAAGGAAGAGGGGGAGACCACCGATAACATGGTGGAGAACAATAGACAGAGACCTCACAGAACAAGGCACTACCTGGAACGAAGCAGTCCTCATCGCCAAGGATCATCGTCGGTGGCGGGCTCTTGCGGATCGATGTCCACATGTGGACGAAACAAACTAAGGTCTAAGGTAAGGTAGTAATATTTGATGAAAATTTGAAGAAAGGACTTAAAGAAACTTGCAAACACTACATATCTCCGGTTTTGAATGTTTCTACTTTCATGAATCAGAGGAAAATGAAAAGCCTTACCTGAAGTGGGTCTTTAGGATAATTAAGCCAGATATTTTGAAGATGTTCTCCCTCAAAGAGCAGCTTGCCAAAGATCTTCCGACATAGCTCCAGCCCTGCCTCCAGATACAATGCTCCCATGACCGCCTCCAGGCAGTTGGCCATGGCATGTCGAAGGTCATAGGGTCGACAGAGGTCAGGCCCATGTGCGTAGAGCATGTACTTGTCTAGCTCCAGTTTCTGAGAAAAAGTATGAGATTAATTTGCTAAGTGTAATAAATACAATCAAACTGTTGCATCACATGACATTATGATCATCACAATTTCAATTTTTAGGAAAGAGAGAATTAAATGATTAATAGTAACACAAATACCTCAGTAGAGGCGATGTACCTAACAGTCTGGTTTGATAGACAAACATAGGCTGAATTATAAGGAATCCATTTTCATCAAGAATAAAAGATGTTTGCTCTGGACCAGTCAACAAGGTAAAGAGCTACCCAACCCTTATTCCTGATCTTGATTATCACTATCTTTATTGTCCTATACTGAGGAACATTATCATTATCATCATCATAATCATCACCTATCAACAGCATTTTCAGCATCGGCATCTCCATCATCATCATCTGCACTATAATTATCACCATCATCATCATCATCAATGAGACTATCACCATAATTACTACCACTTTTATCCTCATTACTATCATTATCATCATCATCATCATCACTACAACCGCCATCAGTATCATCATTATCATCACCATCACCACCACCTTTTCCACCACTACTATTACCACCACCACCACCACCACCACCACTACCACTACCACCACTACCACCATCATCACCATAATTACCATTAACATATTTATAAACATCATCACCATCACCACTATCATCATCATATTATTGTAACATGATCCATCTATTTGGGGCTAAAAATCCTATTATACCATATCATTACCATCATTACCATCACTACCATCACCATTACCATCACCAGAACTACCACCAGAACTACCACCACTTTCATCACTACCACAATCAGCATTCCAACCACTATTATCTCCATCACCATGACAATCATCAGCACTTCATCATCATTATCATCATCATGAACTTACCTTTGCTAAAACCGAGAGATGTTGGTTCTGGACCAATGCCATCCGGTATGTGGCTAGCCCACCCTCCTCCAGGTGAGGGAAGAGGTGATAGAGATGGGTGCTGGACAGGAACTCGATCACTGCATCCCCCAGGAATTCAAGACGCTCGTAATTCTTAATGTGGGATGGATGTTCATCACTGGATGCCATCAGGGACATGATACGGTATAGCTGATTAATTCCTGAAAAAGAAAAAAATATTGGAGAAAATACATTTTTTGTCAACTTGGAGAAAGTACATTTTTGTCAACAAAATGTCCACCTAGTTCTACATATACACGTACAAGGATCTTGTATTAACAATATGCTTGACTTGACACAGGCTGGTGTTGTTTTCCAATGACCTACATGTTCATATTTTGACCCATAAATGAAGAGAATTAAGATACCTAATTTATTGTGATTTTGAATGGGTTTGGCAAGAAATTCCTTTGGAGATGCCACTTGGTGTAAACCCAGAAACTTTTGTGACATGAAACTTTCTCAATGATAGCTGTTTTTGTAGAAGGAAACTTTAACGAATTGCAAATTTTCCATGATGTGATTCAATTTTTTTTATGGCATGAAACTTTGGCAAATCTCATCATCTCACAAAGATTTCTTAAGTTTTATGCAAGCACAAGATTTGGCTTTCACAGTTGTTGTTTTTTTTCCTTATTCAAACTATAAATAATAATAATAATAAAAATAATAATACATGTAACTTATATAACGCCAAATCCACTCTGTGGAGTGCTCAAGGCGCATGTACAAATTATTTAAGAATTAAACAGAAATGTTTTTACATGATTTTTAAAAGAATCAGAAGTTAAAAGGAACCTGTAGAGACAATCGGCCTGTAAAAAAATTCCTCATCTCCCTTGAGGGGTCTTTTACATACATGTATTCTGTATTTGATGATAACTCTAGATTTCAGCAGCATTTTTACCTTTCTTTCTCTCCTTGGCAAGCACCTTCTTGTGTTCGGTATGATCCTGCCTGCAGCGGATTCCACAGTTGTGGAGTGAGTTTCTGATGTGGTCTGGTGTGGTTCCAAAGAACAACTTGTAAGAAGGATGTGTCATTGCATACTACAGTCAGAAAGAAAGGAGGGCAATGGAAAATACAAACAAAAAATGTTATAAGGAGGTGCATGACATCAGGGTTAAAGTTGGTCTTAATTCTGATGATGCAGCTTGATTTTAAGAGTTAACTGGTCTTACAGGCCTGGACCTGTAACATATTTCCAGGTTCCCTGTCCTTAATCTACATGAGCCAGATTTGACTAATCTTCTCAAATTTGAACTCAAACTGATCTAGTCTATATAGTACATTGTATATATATATATAGAGAGAGAGAGAGAGAGAGAGAGAGAGAGAGAGAGAATCAAAGCAACATGGGATCCTGGAACTTGTAGGCCAGGACCTGACAAATGTTTGTGAGACACACAAAGTATATATAAGATCAATAAACTTACCCTAAGCAGCATGGGATCCTGGAACTTATAGCCCAGGACCTGATAGAGGTTGGTGAGACATGCAAAGTATCGCAGATGATTGACAAGAACTGGAAGCATCAAGGCATGCTATGGAGAAGAATATAAAGAAATACTTAAAATTGCACTCAGGTATAGAAAATTTAGATATGATATTGATAACTTCTGTATTAATTAAAAGAATAAATCTGCAGTCCCCAAACTGACAACCCCCCCCCCCCCCCTGGGGAAAAGAAATTAAATTAAAACTTGGAAAAATATAAGTAGTAACTTAGATTTGTTCTGTTACAACATAGACATGTTACATGTGAAATATTAATGTAAATTAATGTAAAATATATGTTGAATGTTTGATAAGTCTGCAAATTTTTAATGTGAATTACAAATCCAAAGCACATTAAAATTCTTCACACGTGTGAAATACCCATACCCTGGCCTGTATAGACCTGTAATCATTTTTACGATTAAAGAAATAATTGTGGCCGATCACCTGATCTAGTGCCCACATTTATTTTCCTCTCTGCTGCCATCTGCAGTCTTGCTAAGCAGAACAATGTCAAATATGGCTGCCTAATCTCGATATGAAGTGCACTCGTAATCCTCCAACATCATTTTTTCTTTGAGATATTATGGATACCCATACTATTTTTTGCCAAAGAAAAGAATTGTTTTACAGTAATTTTGTATTTTTGTTGTCGCTTACATGGTATTTCTAGTTGTTTTCAAGCTTACTTTGATACGATCACGTCAGTTATATTCGAGCCTCGTCTGTGTGTATTACGGTATAGGGCTGTATTCGAGCGCACTGAGCATGCACCGGTGACTCCCATTCTGACTTCATTTCTGAACGCGCACGGTACCGCCTAGCTTGAATCTTCCTCGCAGCTCTTATGTTTTTTTTTAGTCATGAAAAGATCTATCATCGTCTGAAATTATTTCCATTCATTACTGCAGCAAATATAATTGGATTACAATGAAATTCAGTTTGTGAATTGCATGTTTAAAGTTATAAATTGCAATATATTAGTGTTAAAATTAGTTTGGAAATACCCGAAATCCGAAAATGCAAACCCAGGTTTCAGCATGACGGGCGAGGACCGGGCGGGGAACCGTTTCGACTCAGGCCTAACCAAAACCTGCCACATTGGCATTGAGAGAAGAAGTAGACAAATATGTTTCACTTCTAAGAATAAATGAAGATGAAAAAGAACAATACCAGCAGAAAGTGAATGCACTTCAAGATAAAAACTTGGAAATTGAGAAAAAGAGAAATGCTGATCTGAAGAGATCAAATAACAGCATAAGAGTACTACAAAGTAACATTGCCCCAGATGAAGGGACAAGGTGCATCCTACAGAAGTTAAAGAGAAATGCCAATGTCAAGTCATTTTGGCAAGACAAATGCGGAATGCTGAATGAAGAAAATGCACCACTGAAAAAGAAATATGAAAAGGCCACTAGGAGAGCATGTATGTTGAGAAGAAAATATCACAGTCTCAAAACAAATATCTAAATTCCTCCTATTCCTCCTCCTCCACAGCCCACATGAATGATTTCCAAAACCTCCAAGAATGCACAAAGACAAAGACTATGTGAAGCTCTTCTAAGAAACAGAGCGGCTTCAACAAGAAATGTTGATCTTGTAATTCATAGATTAATCCTGCCATTCACAATTTTAAAAAATAAGAAAGGGCCACTAGGAGAATGTGTATGGTCAGAAGAAAATATCAGTCTCCAAAAAAATATTTTCCCCAAAAAAATTTTCCTCCTCCTCCACAATCTCCAAGAATGCACACTGACAAAGACCATGTGAAATTCCTTGAGGAAATAGAGCGGCTTCAACAAGAAATGTCTAATTACTTGCAGGTTTCACACATTAAAGGTACTTTTCAACTTTGGCGGGGGGGGGGGGAGCTAAGACAAAGTATCTCTCCCAAGGGCTGGGTATAACATTTAACACAAAAAATACTAACATTTGATGAAAAGTTTTACCTGAGAAGATTTTGATATACTTTTTGTAGAACAGGGCAATGTATTTTTCTTAGTTTAGCACACTTGCTGAAGCTTTCCAGTAAGCCTTTCCAAGCATTTCAGCCCTTACTGCATGTTGTGCACAGGGCGTATATATCCAGCGGAAATTATCTTCTCAATAAATACCAAGACATGCAAAATTAAGTAAAAGGCCCAGAGGACACAAATGCATACTTGCCAACATTTGAAATCTAAAAAGAGGGACAAATTTGGCGGGGGGTCCAGGGGGCCGCCAAGGCCCCCGGTGGGGTTCAGGGGCAGCGCCCCGATGGGGGTCTCAAGGGGGCAACCCCCCCTTGAAGCTGAAAGAAAATAGCACTATGGAGGACCATTAGAGACTTAAAATGACACCAGAATCACATAATATACATTCTCTACACACATGGAGAAACAACTTATCAAAGACCACTGCAGACCTTAAATCTTCCAGCATCTCCAAGGTTGATTTTCAAAAACATACATATAATAGAAGGAAAATTATACAAGTGTCAGCAATATTGCATGACTGTAGTTCGGTATCCATGATCTTGAAAATTTTCTCCCCTGTTGATCTTTCGGAGCACTGTTTCAGTGACAAAAGTTCACATGCTACCTGGCCAATGCTATCGTCATAAGTTTTCAGGAGTATTGGGTACAGTTTCACGGCTCCTTGATCAGTACTGCCATCTGTAGCGATACTGTGCTTACATGCGTTTTGCATGGCCCGCACGCTGCATGGGCACCGCTGCATGCGAATAAAACATTTTTTCGCAGTCACACATGTACACCCAGTCACACGACGGAAGAGCGATCGAAACTTGCGTTATTTCG
Organism: Heliocidaris tuberculata; assembly: GCA_025618425.1. NCBI lineage: Eukaryota > Metazoa > Echinodermata > Echinoidea > Camarodonta > Echinometridae > Heliocidaris > Heliocidaris tuberculata. The sequence continues at coordinate 10,109,152 of CM046848.1, forward strand.
AATGATATACCGTACATGTACCATCGGTCAGTTTGGGGTCGGTTTCGTCGGTGGGACTGTAACATTACGTGTATCGATAGCTCAAACCCGGAAGTCATAGACAACACTGTATTTTCGTATACACAGAACACACGCAAACACTTTTTTTTTCTTTTTTTCTATTTTTTTTGGTCTAGGTTAAAAAATCTGAACATTCCGTTTTTACTGCTCTAAAAATTTTTTAAAACGGGACAATTACGTTAAAAACGGGACAGTTGGCAAGTATGCAAATGGCAGGATTTTAGGGCAAGTTAGAAAAAGCAGTATTTTGTACATATACATGTATGTATGGAAAATGTTGATTTCTGTTCAAGTTTGGCCCGACATGCAACTACAAAATATGATAAGACCTCAAGATGGATTTTCACAATCTTGGTCTCAAAAGTTGTGCGATACTTGGAAGAAAAAAGTCATAAAACGGCATGGCTCGATCTGCAGCAGTGCACGACGGTTGTGGATTTCATACCACATCAGAAGTTTACACGTTCTCACAGATACATGTACAGGTAAATGAGAACATGTAGGAAATTTGTTGCACGCAGCTACATTTTTCACCCCCACTTGCCAATCACTAACAAGTAAAAAAAGAACGCCAGTATACCGCATCACATATGAATGCGCCTTAACATGGTAAAATATGACAATACCTACTTGACAGATATCCACTCCGATGCCCGTGGCTAGCATGTGTTCGCTGGTGACCTCCGCGGTGACTTCTCGGATCCTGCTTCCCTGGACGCGGAATTTCTGCAGTTTGGCCTCCTTCTCAGCGAGCTTCTCCTTATCAGCTTTAGTCACACGAGGCTTGTTCAGCAGTAGATGACGCAGGCGTGTGAAGGACTTGAGTAACTTGCGATAGCTGGTGAAAGAATTGAAAACCAAGTTCGGTTGTATGACACATACTACGATGACAATTGCTCTGAAGACAATATCCTACCCCAAAGGAATTTTACTTCAACGCTCAGCAAACATTATACCTAACCTCAATCAGAACCCTAAACCTAACCTAAAACTCAATTGCGAGTTGCCTTGAAACTATGAATGGAAGAGACTGGAATGCATTGGAGAGAGCCGTACAGGAAATTCAACGTCCACAGTGTGGCGAAAACCACAAAACAACTGGAAATAATGAGGGTGATAATTATCATATCAATCATTCTTTTCAAATTAAATGCTACCAAGGTAAAAAAAGGAAGATTTAATGTAAAATGATTTGTGAAGGAAATTGAGAACCAAACTTCGCCTCAAGTTGGCCGTGTGTATTCTAAACATATAAACTATACTCACTTGGGGTCTCCTATATAAGAGAGTTGGGCGGGGCGAACTCCAAAGTGGACAATGACGGGAAAGGTCTTCTTCTCTGGGACCCTCTGATCACGGTCAAGCTGGTCAATGCGTATTGATGATGGTTTCTGAAGAATAATAATAATAGCTACATGTACATTTATATTGCGCACATATCCATCCCAAGAGATGCTCAAAGTGCCCAAAAAGTACTACTATTATACCCTGGCTTTTGCCCAGCTGCCCTAAGGCATTCAATGAATAACTTCCTACCAGGTACCCATTTATGACATGGGTGGAGAGTGTCAAATGCAGATTAATGCACATTAGTGCCAAAGCTGGGACTCGAACCACAAACCATGCAATCCACAATCCAGTGACGTATCCACGGGACCACAAGAAGGAGGAAAACCATTACATATCTCTAATAAATTGTTAATGAAAAATCATAGGGAATACTATGAAGGATCTCTTCAAAGTTATTTAAAGGAGGGTTATGTGTACCACAGTATGACTATTCTGATATTCAGTTAAATAAGATCATTGTGGCTACTCAGCATCATTAAGTTACTATCATTTCATTAACATAGCCATACATAAAATATTTTATGATTAGGTACCAGAGTAGATTAGTTTAAAGAATGGACATGAAAAACAATCATTTTAATCTGAATGTATACATGTATGTACTCATATTTTATCAATCACCCCTTTTTCAAAACCACAATCAATTTTAAATAAACAATCACAACTTTTGACTTCTGTGTAAGCATATACAAATTGCATCTCTATATGTACCTTTTATATTTGGTGCATTTTAATATTTTGATTTGTAATGTAAACATCTAAACATAAGAAAATATTTAAAATGTTAAAACAACATGTTAACAATCTCCATTTCTTATTCCTCACCTTTCCTGGGCATGTTGCAATCATGAGCCGTAGTTTGTCCACATATCTCTGCCAGGCTGTCTCGCTGACTGCCAGCCAGTCGTCCAGCTTGGCCGGATCAATAATAGGCTTGCTGCTACGGATCAGGTATTGGATCACATGATGCATGGACAGGATCTCCTTGCCATTGTTGGGAAGAAGGCGGGCGAAGCGAGGCATGAAGTGAAAGTGGTGGCATCCGTTCTCTTTGCCTGGGAAAAATAACAAGAGAGAGTGATGAGAATTTAATTCATGAGAGGAAGAAGGGCCCAACTCCATCAAAACAGTTTTTAAAAAGAAATAACATTTTGACTATTTTAAGAGAAAAAAATGTTTTCATCTTCAAGTGTGAAACAATATATGCTCACATACTCAAGTTTCCCTGCAAAAATTGAAATATTATGTCTCTTAAAATTGTCAAAATATCTTTTTTTTCTTGATAACTCAAAAACTATTTTGATGGAGTTGGGCCTTTACTTCCTCTCACATATTCAATTGTTGAGATATAGATATATGCTTTGATCTACTTACATTCTTTGCGGAGAGCCAGAAGGGCCTTAAGTTGTATCCCTTCACACAGAGTTTTGATGGATGGTGCTATGGCTCGGTGGTAGAGCAGTGGTCACATAGATGGGAGTACTGGGTTTGAAACCAAATCCATATACTAGTGTCCCTTAGTAATGCATTAATCCTCATTACCAAGTCCCTTGGATAGGACTTTAACCGTAGTTCCCCCTGGCTGCTTACGGACGAAGCATATAAGTGCTTTCTTTGCAGTTAAAGCGACCATAACCAATCAAACCAACCAACAATTCACAAAAATAAAAATCATTTAATGCAAGGCTCAAACCTAATTTATTTCAGATACTCACCTTTAAAATCAAAGTCCCAGAGTTCTAGGATTTCCTCAAACAAGAACCTTGCAAATAAATCCAGGCCTTTCACAGTAAAATGCTGTAAAATAATCAGTTGGAATACCCTGAAATGACCAAGCTGTAAAGATTGGAGTAATTCTCATCTACAGTGCAATCGCAATCCACCCATCAAATTCATTTAACTTTTAGAACCTGCTACTTTATGGTTATTCTATTGGATGCTATTATATCTTTTTTTAATGTACAGCATAAAGCAATTGTTAAAAATTATTATTGAACTACCATACGTTAATGTAAATGTTTATAAATTTGAATTATTTATATTGTAATTTATTGTAAGTGTGTCAATGGTAGTCTTCAGACTTATATGCTGTTTGATTATGAGTAAAATCGAAATTGAACTGGAGACATGTGATCAATTATGAAAGCATCTGTCAATAGACACCTCAGCATTTTAGAAAACAGGAAGAAGAGGCATGAGTGACACTTTCCTGGAACATCATCAGATTATACAGATTATATTGGATACTTTATAATATTATAATATAATAATATAATGATATAATAATATGAAATTAAAACCCTGTGGTCATTTACTGAAAACTATGATATATTGTATAGAAGAAACACTTATCATTAGTGCTTACTAGTGCTGGTATCGGCATGGAAAATCTATGTCGCCATGTCGCAATAAAATTAACGCCGATGTCGACATGTGTCGACATCTGGACATGAGTCAAACAAGTCTAAACTCGGGTCGCTCCCGTAGTGACCGTACACGATTAAACCAGAGTTACCCGACACAAATTCACAAGAGCTTTACATGGAATACATGCACTATGTCCTCACGGGCTCACACTCGCAGTCATACTCACTTACAGTTCTCAATCTATGCACACTGTCAACTATTTGCCCCAAAATTTGTTTTGTATGATCCAATTTATCAAGCATTAATGAAAGCCATGCGGTGCGAGTCAGCTAGTGTCGCATATCTAGGTATGTACATGTACGTAATGTATACCGGTCGTCGCAGCTAGATACGCAGCGATCGTGTCGCGCGCGCGCGCTGCTAATGCATATGTGAAACAAATCACGTACGCGCGCACGACGCCACGGCGAGGTACATGTAAAAAGACCCATTTTATGTCGCCATCGGAGCATGCGTGTTGACATGTCGGCAAAGTCCAAAACCAGTACTTTTGTCGCCATAGTGGCGACATCAGGCGTGTCGATACCAGCACTAGTGCTTACACAGATGTCTCTTTTAACTCTACACATACACAGCCGGCTTTGCACAGACATTAAATTGTGAATACCTGTACAGATTTCACAAATAAATTATTTCCCAGGTTTGAAAGTCCACACAATATGCTTGGAAAAAATTGGAACACAGAACAATTATATGTTGATATCTATAAAATCATTCTAATCAAACTAGATTTTCGGCAAAAACATGCTGCATTTCAGGGATACCTCAGGCATAGGCTCTGGGAAGAAGTGAAGGGTGTACTCCCGGCCGAAGCGGACGACCTTACATTCAGGTACTTCATCCAGAGAGTGATGAGAGAAGAGTGAGAATCCTTCAAAGATGTATTCTCGCTTGTCATAGACGATGACCGTCTGTGTAGTTGTCTGAAATATATCGACATAAAATACATGTAATAATAATACATATAGATAATTGGATGTCAGTTCAGTTTCAGTTTAAAGATATTTATTTCCAAGTTTCCAATATAAGTTTACAAAGTAAATGAACAATAGAGTGGCACAGATAAGTATGTATAGGCTCATGATGTTCTTGTATGTGTGTGTTGTTGTTGTTTTTAATTTTTAATCAAAATTACCACATTTATCACCCAAAACTATTAGGAATTAGACAGAGTTATATTTGCAATCATTTGAAAAAAATAACCTTAGTTGCTTTCCTTTATTCCTAGTACTATTTTTGTTTAACTAAGTTGGGAATAAATATTTATGCAATTATAGAGATACACATGTATCACAACTATTTTCTGTCCAAAGTTATGTATGGTAACTTATAAGGAAGGAGGAAAATAGCTGTAAAATATCTAAAAGTAGACATTAATCTACATTTTCCACTCTCGGCCCAGGTGAAGTAAATGGGTACTGGTAGAAATTCATTCCTTGAGGCTTCAGCGCCTTCATAAGGACAGCTACATGTAGGCTGAGCCAGGTAATAATCCAAAGGCTCTTTGGAAGCACATAGAGACATTGATAAATATGTGATATGCACTATACAAGAATGGATTATTATTATTATTATCATTATAAAGAAAAAGAGAGAAAGGGATACAAAAGATGAGAAATACAGAGATTATGTAAGAGGTAAAAACAAGAGGATGCGATAGTGACAAAGAAAAACAATGAGTGGTAAGGAATTTAACAAACAAAGGAAGAGAAAAAAGAGAGGAAAGAGATGAGGTGAAGAGTAATAGTGGAGGACGAGAGGGAGAACAAGGAGAATACTTGTAGATAAGAAAAGAATGAAAGAGAGAAAGAAGGAAAGCGGGGTAGAGGGAAATAAGACAGGGAGGGAAAAAGGTAAAACAGAAGAAAGACAAACTTACCAGGAAATTTGTAGTAGGTGAGATGGTGACTCTGTAGTGGTGTAGTTTGGATGCATTGTTGGTATGAGTTTCACATGCAGGTATGGGTTTCTCCCCAGGGAAGATGTTATGCCTGATACCAGACTTCTTCTGCTTGATGCTACACTTACACAGAGGTCCATCGTTCATCTGGGTTCACACACAGAAAAGATATGCATACATAAAAGTGTAGCACTTTTAAATAAAAAACATCTACACTTTTTTTCCAGCACAAAACAAGAATACAACCTTAAAATTATGGCTGGCGAAAAAAAAACACATAAGAGATACATGACTATATAGAAGAAAAAATATCATTAAGTGATCCCTGAAGATGAAAGAAACAAGAAAATGTTTCTGTAACAATCAATAACCTCTCACTGATCATTGAACTAAGGAAAGAAAGAACAGCATGGTGAAAGACAGGGAGAAAAAGAAAAAGAAAAACATAAGGGCTAAGTTAGAAATATAAGAAAGAGAGAGAGAGAGAGAGAAAGACATAAAATGAATGAAACAGAGAGAAAGACTTAAAATAAATGAGAAAGAACATGAAAAGAAGACCTAAAATAAAGATTGAAAATGGACTAACCTCTCCTGGGTCATTGAACCATAGATTCTCAGCTAAACGCCATGGATGGTTAGCTCTGTTCTCCAGACAGGCAATTCGGAAATCATAATCTTTGTCTTCCTCGCCTGATGAGGTATCCGAGTCAGATTCGCTCTCGCTACTCTCGCTTTCTGAGTGCTGGTCATCTAGAAAATAGGAATAAATACATGATTTTGACCAAGTTTTGATGCCACATGTGTGTGTGTAGTCCCATATGCCCGGTTCTGTGAGCAGTGCTTTTCACTGTATGCGATTTTCAGCAAATAGTGAGTCAGTTTGTGATCTCACGATTACAAAGATTTTGCAATCTTTATGATTTCAAAACCTCAAAATAAGTAATTGTTCTCATGCACTACATCAAACTTTTTTCAAATAACTTCTAGATGGTTTCTTTCACTATGCAAAAACACGACCTGTCCTGAACTTAACTTTTAATGTTCATTTCGTCAGTGGCTGACATGCCACGGGCTGTAATATTGCTCATTTTCTTTGGGATTTCATAACTTACGAGAATGGACATGCCAATGGAGTTCTGGTTTCTTCTGCTCTGGCTCTGGCTGGCTGGCCCTGACACGAGGACCTCGCTCCACAATCTCTGCTTCGAACCGTTTCAGAAGTTCCTTCAGTTTCTCCGTAGCAGCTACAGAACTAGCGCTCTATAATAGGTAACACAAGGAAAAGGCTATATTACTGAAGAGATTTTGTACTTCTACAAGCTGAAAAGTGGTGTTGTAGGAAGTGACACACTTGACTGAAAATGCCAAGGTCTTGGGTTCAAGCTCCGACAAAGCATATGTCCTCTGGCAAGAAAAAACTTGTCTCAGGACTTCCATAAAACTGAAATGAACAGTCTGCAATTCCTAACACTTTTGATATGACATTATCTATATGCCAACAAAAGGTATATGGAAGAAATCAAAGCAACTATTCCAGGATCCCCAGCGTTCCATGAAAAATGAAATCCCTGATTTTGCCAGCATCATTATTTCAACTTATTTTCAGTTTGAAATGTGAATACACTATTTTAACATGAGACCAATATAAGAGACTGACTACTTTCTTTGGGGGGCTAACGAAATTCCCTGAATTTTTCCTGAATTGAGCAATTTCTCTCAAATTCACAGACTTTCTTGTGACTGGAAAAAAGAAGGTTCCAGGTTTTCCCTGATATTCCTGCACACACCTTTTAACCAATCCTATCTTAGACTCACTGTAAAGGAAAGAAAAGCAAGATGGTGGCTACTCACAACTTGATCACTCGGGTTAATAGAGTAGAAGTTCTCTCTTGGAGAGCACTGAATCCATGGGGTGTCATCTGTACCCCATTCTTCCGGGTCGGAATCATCTAGAGGGTCTCTCTCATCCTCCTTCTCTTCCTCTTCCTGCTCTTCCTCTCGAAGTTCTCTTTCAAGATCATTCCAGCGCTGGCAGGTTTTACTGGGATCTGTGATTTGCCTAGAGAAAGTTAGATACCAAAAGAGATGACAATAATAATGATAATAATAGTAATAATAATAATAATAATGATAATAATAAAAATAAAAATAATAGTAATAATAATAACAACAATATGGTCTCATTTATTAAGGGTAGCCTCATTAATAGTGTTGTTGCTGAGGGCCCTGCAATCATATTGCCCCAGCTCTAGCCCTGCTACCATGATAAGTTGCCTGAGCATTCAAGGAATTTCTTCTTACCAAGTATCCATTTACGTCACCTGGGTGGAAAGTGGCAAATGCAGAATAACGTCTTGCCAAAGGACATTATTGCCAAGGCAGGGATTTGAATCACAAACCATGAATTCATAGTCCAGTGACTTATCAAATAGACAACAGCACCTCCACTATTTGCTTGAATACTTTGGAAATGCTTTCTTCTTCGTAAAGCTTGATAACTTTATTACTCAACCTTACCCTTCAGGTTTTCTACTGCTGTGCCTCTGCAATGACGCCTCTCTCTCCCTTGGCCTTCGATCCCTAGAGGGACTTCGAGACCTTCCTCCTCTCTCCTGCTGATCACGATTGCCTGCTGTCCTTGATTTAGACATATGATGAGGGCTGCTACTCCTCCGTGAACTTCTTTCCCTTGATGACCTGTCATGCCTGTGTCAATGTAAAGTGATCATGGGAATGATTTGTAACATACCTGCCAACCTTCCACAGAATCTCTCAAGGCATAATTACAAACACAATGTCTTTTCCACGCTTTTACACATAAGTTTTCAACAAAAAAAAGAGAGGAATCTATGGTTCATATCACTACTCAGAAGGCATAAAAATAGAAATCATTCCTCCAAAATAGGAATAGTTTGGTAGCTGTGCTATGAATATATCAAAACTTAGGACGAAAAGGTAGCACCCCTGTGGTACATAAACAAATGGCATTACCCTTCACTCCTCTTGAGGCATTATCAAACTTCCCAAAACACTTGATAGCACTGGAACTTTGCCAAATTACTGCAATCTCATCTATCTCTCAATATTCTGAAAGGATAAGCTGTCTTTTTTTTCCCAATAAAAATGAATATGCATATGACGATTCGTACTGACTGTGCATGACTGATGCTGCCAAGCTTAATCGTTTTTAAGGGACTTTTGATTCCTGATAAATGCATAATATCCTTTGTGGCATGTGCTACATGTAGCAGCAAATATCATATGAAGTTTGACATATTTTCCACAGTTTGTTGCTTACCATGTTTTTGGATGCTCAGAAAGAAAGTGCATTCCTGTCAATAAGCAACCAAAGGACCTACAGATTCATGTCCCTTCTAACAACTAATTGGAAGCTAATGCTATATTGATCTATAGTGATCTGTTTTAACAGAGCACAAGGATGTCTCAATACCTTCTGGGCGATCTGGACCTTTCATCTTTGTTGCTGTTTGATCCACCTATTCGTTGCTCTCTTCTTGAACTTCTCTCTCTGGATGGACTTTTCTCCCTTGTTCTGCCTCGGTCACTTTGACGACCTTGCCTGGGCGATCGTGATCTCTCTCTCCTGAAATTCAGATAGCAAATCAGCATTAACAACAAAGAGATCAGGCAAAAATATTCTTTTATGAATTATTACCATGTATTGGCAAGGGACAAGGTACTAAGACATGTCTAGTATAAACTGAATTATCAAATAAATAATTCAAATCAAATGGCAAATTGAATTACAATCCATTTTGCAGTGGACTGAAGAATGTCTTTAAACCTAAAGAAGATAATCATTACTGCAGAATCAAAGAATAGTATCACAAAAAAGAGATGTAGTGAAGCTTTCAATCTTGCACTCATTATTATCATTAGTATTATTATTAAGTATTAGGCATCAACTGTGCCTGGGAGGGGAAAAGCGAATTTCATCAGAGTTGATATTATCAGATTTCTGCTTTCTGTTCATTCTTGCAGTTTACTCCGACGAGAGCAAGACGAAAGCCCTCAGCATGTCTCTTTCCAACACCATTCTTCAAAAAGGTTTTAAACAATAATTATCATATAATATGTTAAGACATGACACAGAAAACCACAGAAAACTGCCTCAAAACACTATTATTGCAAATAAAAACATTTTACATGAAGATAATTGGCATGTGGAGGCTAAAGAAAAGTTAGTTCTGCACAAAAAAGGCCTTAGTATACTTTGTGGTCTGTGAGCTATATGGATTTGTGACCTGCACTAGACTTGTATCATTTCATCTTGCCACGGCCGTTTGTTTTTTTAGGCAATTTATTGCTTCTTACCAAAGCTTTATACATAGAAACCTTACCTTCAAGCTCTCATCAAGTTTTTTGCATGGATTAAAAATCACCTGTGACAGTCTTTTAAGAGATACAGATTTACACATCTGAATTGAATAATCATTACTTTTCATGTTTAATTCTCTTTTCTATGTCTATATCATCTGTGGCTCTTCAATATTTGGAAAATAGGGGTAAGGGATTTCAAAAGAACAACTAAACTTTTGCTCAATCACCTTCAGAATAATATAATCAACAAGATGCAAATTTACCTTGATGATCTTTCTCTGGACATGTCTCTATTCCGATGAGAATGGTCTCTGGAATCTGAATCTCTGTCTCTAGCTAATTGATCCCTAGAGGCATCCTTCCCAAAGGCTTCTCTGTCTCTCTGTCTATGATCATCAGCAGGTTTGTGTCGATCATAATCTGCAGATCTAGAGTCTCTATGTGTCCTTTGATATTCCCCATGCCCTGAATTTAGTCTGTGAAGGTCTCTTGGATCTTCTTGCTGATGAGACGGCCTGATTGGCCTTGGCCCTGGTCCATCGCGATCTTGAAATCTTGGTGCATGTTCATCATCAAGAGGATACATCCCATACCCCTGTTGCCTTGAAGAGTCCTGTGGCCTCTGTGAACCCCTGTGGGAATCATGTGTAGAAGAAAAGTAGGATGGGGCTTGCTGATTTGTGACCCCGTCTCCAAATGATGAAACGTCATCCGGTTGCCTAAAGTGGTGGTCTTGATGTGGTGCACTGGGAGCACAGTGATCTCTTGAACCCTGAAGGCCCTGGCCCTCCTGTTGATCCCCTGGATGGCCAAATCCTTTCCAAGGTACCCCTGGGTTACCTGGCTGGGGGCAAGAGTCTGATGGGGGTGGTGGTAGGTGGGTTAGATTAGGGGCTCTCTGGGGTTGGAATGAAGGTGGCGGAGGTCTCATTCTAAAATCCCCTCCTGAATGGCTGGGGGGTGGAATCTGCATCCCATGGCGAGGAGGTGGGGCATTGGGAAAGGGCAAAGGGGGTGGTGGCCCTGTAAAGGGTGGTAGCGGGGGTGGAGGCCTATTGGGGAAAGTCATCTCTCTTCTGCCTGGTGGGGGCTGCTCTCCATGCCAATTTGGATGCATCTGTAATTTAGCATAAAATATTTACCTGGTATTTTAATAAATCACTTATAAAGTAAAATCTCGAATTGCCAGAATATGAAGGTGACCTGAAATTTGATTCTAAAGTCATATTAGGACCATTTGGGGGCAGGGAGGGGGGCAAAAAATTTCAATAAGAAATACCACAAATAAACGAAATCTACAAAGAACTCCCAAACCCGTCAAAAAAAAATGTCATGGCACAGCCTATTGTGGAGATGTGCCATGGTCTAGTGGATAAATACCCAGACTATGGAACCAAAGATACAGGGTTCCAATCCCTACAAAGACAAGGCATTAATCTATGTATCTTCACCCAAGTGAAGTAAATGGGTATGGGTAGAAAGAATTTCCTTGATTGTTTGAGCTCCTTTTCATGGTAGCTGGGCTAAAGTTGAGGTAATAATACTGTTGAACGGTCCTCAGGAAAAAGGACAGGCTACTCTGGGTAAATAAGACCATATTTATTGTGCCTTATAAATACAGGGTGCCCCCCCCCCCCCCCCCAAGAAACGGACTAGCATACTTCCAATAATATGGGGTCAAATTTACTGGTACCAGCCGAATGAGAATCTTTTCAGATGAAATGTGATACCAAGACTGACAAATTTGGTTGAGGGATTTTTGTTTTTGGGAGCAATTTGTGACGGAAGGTAGGAGTTCATATTTGTCCAGTATCACTAAAACTACCTTTTAAAGAATTCATCTTGCCTTGTCATAGTCGGCCCTTTCTCAATGTTAATACTGCACTTCTACAAATCTAATCACACAAACGTGTAGGCTATTCATAATTTGTGTAAAATGTTGTTTGTTTACAATGTGACGTTTATAGCAAAGCTAAGGCATTTCTGAAACTACACAATAATACTTTACTGTGTGCGAGAAGCACATGTCTTCAACGTTGTTTCAGGGTCATTCCATGGGGTTGGGGCAATTTTTGTGACATACCAGAAGTGAGGAACTATGTCTCCTATCAATCCTAACAAGTTTTGTTAAAAAGTGAGTTCAGCGTAAAAAGCCACTTATGTTGAGAAGTACTCTAGCTTCACAATGAATCAATATTGCAGACCCAAATTGTATATAATGTTATGTGATGTCCATGCAATGGTGGTAAAAAAAGAATTACATTTTAAGCAAAGCTTTGAAAGAGTACAAACTGAAACAGGAATGATTCTGGCTGGGCACTCCTATAAATATTCATTGCATGAAAATCTTCAACACATGATTTCATCTTCCATGTGTAATAGAAAATCTCATACCAGCATTACACGGACATTGTCATAGTTTTTGCCCAAACCTCATGGAATGATCCTTCCCAAAAACGCATCTAGAATAGAAAATATGAAACCATTTTTGGCAAATGTGTCATCATTTTTCTTCTAAAAAGATTCCCCATTTACTGGTAATGGTGAAATTTGCCTTGCATAACTGGAAGTATGCTAGTCCGTTTTATTTGAGCCACCCTGTATAGGAATGGCAGTGTACAAAAAGTTTCTTACCGCAGATGGAGGTGGAGCATACTGCCCTTGCTGTCCCCGGGGGCCTTGGACTCCAGGAGGTGGTCCAGGAGGTGGTCCTAAAGGGGGTCCTCTTGGTGGTCCCAAGGTCTTTGGTGCCTGATTCTGACCAAATTTCATGGGACCTGGTCCTCCTGGAGGAGGTGGCCTTGAAAACGGTCCAGCAAGTTGAGGATTGCATGGTGGCCTCTCAGGCCATTGTCCAGCTAGAGGATGCTGGGAGTGCATTATGATGTCATCAATCAAGTCTGTGTCAAGTCCTCAAAATCATTGCCTATGGAAATGATGATATCTTCAAAATATGTAATAATCACACAAGTTTAAAGATGACGATTTTGATATCAAGAGTGATAATTGTAGTTAACCCTATGATACATCATCTATATATATCGCCTATAATGTCTGATATCGTACGGCTCAAGATAGGCGAAGTCATTTACTACATGAACATTAAAAAAGTTGCTCTCATTCACTTATGTCCATACTCATTATCTTTCATGCAGCACTCTTCACATTGGCATGAGGTCTAACTGTTTAATTACGCGATATATTTTTAGTAGGAAAAAAAGATAAAGTGTTCCCAAATTGTTATTAGTCTAGATTCTACTTACTTAAAGGGCAACCTTGGTAATAAGATAATTTGTGTAAAAGCAGAAAAATAAGAAAAAAAGGATGGTCAAAGTTTAAAAGAAATTGGACAATAAATAAGAAAGTTATGCATGTTTGATAAATGAGATCACTACATCTTTGCCAATGTCTAATTGGCAATTTGATTAGTCGATTGTGATATAGATCTACTTGCGGAAGACTCTCCCATTTGTCGTATACAAAAATATCATTAATTTGCGGGGTTCTCAATCCGAAACGCCTTCACCCTCGGGGCAGTACTCAAAATATATTGTAGATGGCATACTGTTATAGGTCCTCATAAAAAATTTTAAAAAAGAAGATCCTAGACAGTGTGTGTGTGTGTGTGTAATTTGGTTTTTACAGACGTGTATCAATCAGATATGATTATTTATATCAGAGGACTGACCTTTAACGTTACCATCCAAAAGACATAACTCAGTATCGAACCTGGGTCCGCTGAATCAGTTTATAATTTCCACTGTTTGCTGGATTACAGGTGCACGCCACAACGCCCAGTGTCATCACACCACCATACCTTAGTTTAACTTTAAGAAACATATTTTTCAATATGTGGGACTTGCAAGTGGTATGAGGCACCAGAGAAAGTTGGCTCTCGATGCTGTCGTGAATCTGCAAGACTATAATTTTATTTTAAAATGACGAAGAACCCTTCATCATATAAAATTAATGATTTCATCTACATTTCACTCTTAAAAAGATATATTTTACAAGAAAATACTCACGATCTCGACCGCCAGGAACGCTCATGAATATTCATATTGACGTCGATAATACAGACTTGTGATAGTTCGACTCCTATACAACCAGACCTTCGACAATCGACCGCCTATTCTGGAAGGCTCGACCTTATAGAGTTGTCGAGGGAGGATGCAGGATGCAGGATGCGCAGCCGGGAACTCGACACAAACTTCATTTGTAAGTTTTGTTTATATTTTTCATAAGCAGCAAATCAGATTTATCTCTGTGGTTTTAGCTCCACTGGTTAGGAGCTGCAGAACCCCCGCCCCCCTCCCCCCGAAGAAAAATAACAACTCTACACCAAAAAAAAAAAGAACTTGAAAGAAAAAGAATTGAGAAAAAGAAGAGAAAAGGCTTTAAAAGTAATAATAGTGATTAAATCAGAGGCAGCGCGCCCGGGGGGAGCAGGGGGCACTGTGCCCCCCCCCCCCCACTTTTTCAAGTACCCCAAAATTGCCCTTTTTATTCCTGAAAAATTCCCCTTCCTCTCTAATAAGTGCCCTTTTTACTACTAAAAGTGCCACTTTTCCTTTCTAATAAGTGCCCTTTCCCTATCTGATAAGTGCCTTTTTCCTACTGATAAGTGCCCCTTTTCAAATCTGATAATTGCCTCCTTATCTCTCTAATAAGTGTCCTTTTCTCCTTCTGATAAGCACACTTTTACTTCTGATAGGTGCCCCTTTTTTCTTTGTAATAAGTGCCCTTCCATCTTCTGATGTGTGCCCCTAATTTCTCTCTAATTTGTGCCCTTTTTCCTTTGATAAGTACATTTTTACTTTTAGTAGGTGCCCCCTCTTTACTTCTGACAAGTGCCGTTATAGAGATGTAATCCTAAAGATAAACAAAAGGGTTAATGTATGAATTAAAAGATAATTTGACATTCCCCCAATTAATTTCCTGTTGTCATGTTCATTATATCGCTATAAATAATGCTCATTCAAAGGATTTCAGCATTAGAAAAAAGTCTGAAAATTTATCCACAATACAAAGGAAGAAGATGATGATTGACTGTAGGGTAATACCAATGTCACAAAATGGTCCCTTTTTCGCTTTATGTTCACCCCTTGTAGGTGCCCCTTTTTCTCCCACAAGTGCCCCTTTTTTTGCTGGTCCCCCCCCCCCCCTCCCCCATTTGGAAAGACGCTCCACCGCCCGGGATAAAATAATGACAGCAATAACAACTATGATACTGATAATAATAATAATGTAATGGTATGGTGGCAAAGAGTCATCACAAAAACAGAAGATGCTCGGAAACCTGAAAATAAATTTGAAGTCCAAATTTTATTACATGTATATGACTTTTAAAAAAGAAATGAATTTGTTTAGTGCTCAAACTAAAATTGCCCCAAATGGCTTGGCTTTCGAATAAAGTGGTAAAGTATGTAAATATTAGTTCTTCAGAGCCTGGGCAAAAGGGTGAAACAGTATGTGACCTCATCAAACAGCTAACAACAAAAAGTGGACAACGAAAAGTGGTCCTGAGCCATGTGTGTAATTGTGTAATTGGGATTTTATAGACGTGTATTGATCAAATATGATTATTTACGTCTGGGACCGACCTTTAGCGTCAGCATTCGAAAGACATGATTGAAATTTGAAGTCTGTTGGAAGGCGAATACAGAGAGCTGCCCGCAGATTTTACGGCTAGACCAACTCCTCCCAATTCCAATTTTTTTTCAACAGTTACAGTGTCTTCGACAATCCGTGTCAGCTCGATTCCATCGAGCTGTAAAGGGTAGGTGGTCGGTTTATTCAGGGTCAAGTTGTCTGATGGTCGGTCTTTTCCGTATCCCCTTCATAACGTGGATTGCGATCATGATTGCGACATATGCATGTACTGTGTATGAATGAATGGATCGGGGATCATATCGGCGCGCGGAAATGCATAGAACATGTGTGGTACTCATGCATATGTTATGTACTATGTGGACATGTTGTGAAACGCTACTCACGTTTTGAGAAACCATACTGCAAAACAAGAGGAAGAGAAACAAATTGTCTGTCGTTTTGACTTTCGGTCATCACTAACAGGATCTTGAGACTGTGAGAGAGAGATAGTGGGATCCTATGTTTTATATAAGTTTGTAAATGCAGTCGATCTAACTACATCCTTACAAGTCAAAAGTAAGTGAACATGGTCAGTGGTGAACTGGTGCAAGATGAGATGTGTGAGTAACACATCGAATTCACTCTATGTCTGCGAGTGGTGGTGTGAGTGTTTGTGGATTTTCAATATATTGTCATTTAATTTATTCATGTAAAATAGTGTATGTACCGTACTATTAAGCCAGGGATAGAATGGGTCATGTGGGTCTAGGATTTTTTAAAGGGGTGGGGGCATAATTAAAAAAGATAAAAGACTGAGTCTGAAGTAAAAGAAAAAATGGTAATCACGTATTGACGCAAACATGGCAAATGGCAATGAACATCTGACTTTTTCGGACACAAACTACAAAAGTTGTACTAGTGCAAGTAGTAGCAGGCCACAGGCTAGGCTATTATAGATGGCGGACAATACCGTTCTATGTAGATCTAGATCTGTAATTTTTGTCCATTTTCTTAACTTTTCCCATGTTTCCTGTGATTAATCTCACCATGTCCATGCTGACATGCAAATCTCTGTACACAAAGTGTTGCCCAGGCCATGGTGGGTACCCAGATCTCTTGCCTTGAAGTAAATAATTGGCCAAGGCCAAATACATGTACAACTTTATCTGAAGATAACCTTGTACTCCAGACTAGCTTTCATGGGTGAATAGGCTTTAATAGCTTTTGTGTGTATCAGCGGGCCTTTTTCCAGTCTAGATCATTCTTACATGAGAGGAAAATAATTATTCAAAATTTCACTTTCAATTCTGAATACCCAAATTTGTGGCACAGTAAGAGTTAAAGAGTGCCTGAATGAGGTAATCTAGCAAATTTAAGAAAATTAAATCTTGCTTAGAGCAATTTTGTTGCAACAGTGAATGTTGGACACAGTCCCACATAGGCAAGGGCCTATGAGTGGGCCAATAGCATTTTCATGGCCCAGATAACTGCTAATGTGGAGATCTGCCTTTTTGTATCCAGCAGGACAAACGAGCAGGACAGACAAGAAGCCTAAATTGCTAGAATCAGACAGTAGAGAAGAAGAGATATATCACCATGCCTAAGAAGGGTAAGAAGGGAGGAAAGAGAGGTGGTGACGACTTTGATGATGATGACACGCCCAAGATGAGTACTGCTCCCAGTGTCGAGGATGGTGATGAGGGGAAAAAGGCTGGTAGTGCTGCCAAAGGCAAAAAAGGTAACTTTGGTCTTTGCTTCTTTTTTTTTTTGGAACAAAGGAAGGAGGCCTAAAGAAAATAAATATGATTGCTCGGATATGTACATGTAGATACCCCTCCCCCCCCCAAAAAAAAAAAGTATATATATATATATATATATATATATATATGAAAGAAGAAAGAACAATTAAAGTGGTTGTTGACAAGGTGAGAATACAGGCTTTTCAATTAGGAACACTTGATAAATACACTTATCCATGTACATACATGTACAAGCTTTAACCTTGTACTCCACAATAGCTTTTACGGGTGAATAGGCTTCACTAGTTTTTTTTGTGTGTTAGCAGGCTATGGCCCCTTCTAGATTATTCATACATGAGAGGAAAATGATTATCTAAAATTTCACTTTCAACTCTGAAACCTCAAATTTGTAGCACAGTAAGAGTTGAGCAGTCCCTGAATCAGGTAATCTAGCAAATTTAAGAAAATTAGATCTTGATTAGAGCAATTTTGTCGTCTGTTTTGACTACTACAACAGAGAATGTTCGACACAGTCCCACATAGGCAAGGGCCTATGAGTGTATGAATACAAAGATTTGGTCTTTTTGTATAGGTTATGTAGGCAGGTTTCCTATTTTCCTTTTTCAGTAAGAGAGGGGTATGCCTAGATTGGAGAAGGATATTCCCAGTAAGAGATGAGTACCTGGAATAGTCAAAAAAGTCTTTCATATAAAATTTACACTTTTATCAACTGTGTAACATTTTAATACATATCACAGAGCTTCCAGTTTGGCATGATAACAGGATAAAGAATCAATAGATAAAGGCCCCTGTATAAAGGTGTATATATGTGAAGGTCCCGGCCCCCCACTCAGGCGGTCAACCATACACATATGCTTGTTCCAGATTCTTAGAGATACCCCCTTTAAGGATGGAAATAGGTTAGGATTTTGACCCCTTATCACAGGCTTTTGGAAGGGAAGCCATCAAAATGACCCCCCTATCACAGGCTTTTGGAAGGGAAGCCAGCAAAATTACCCCCCCTATCACAGGTTTTTGGAAGGGAAGCTAGCAAAATTACCCCCTAAATGAAGGAAGAGTGCCAAGGAATTTTTCAGGGGTTTGAAACTAACCCTATTCGGGACCCTATTTCAGGATTGTTTGGGAAAGATTTGAAGACTACCCCTAATTGAAAATATTTCGGGGAAAAAAATGCTAAAAGGCCCCCTATTTCAAAGATTTTTCTGGATTTTTTCCTTGAAGTGAGCCCCTAAAATATACCCCTTTCCCCGAAAAATCGGGAACGCGCATGCGGTACAGATGACCACCTGAGTGGGGGGGCCGGTGTGAAGGTGCATGTTTTTTCCTCTCCCAACTAGAATACAGATGCATGTTCCTGGTTATTTGCATAGTGGGTGTTAAATGGTGTTTAATGGGTACCTTGCAGGATTTATTCCTTGAAATGCACTGTGTTCTGATAACGGCCACCAGAGCTAAAGCCAGGGTAATAATATCCAAACCTTTGGAAGTGCTCAGGGACGTGATATCATAACGTGATATGCGCTATACAACAACGGTTTGTTATTTTTATTATTACATATAAACTAGTATTTTTTATTTTATTTGAATTTTAGACAAGAAAAAGAAGAACCAGAAGAAAGGCAGACAAGATGATTCAGATGATGACATACCAGATCCCATAGCAGTAGCAATGAAAGAAGAAGAAGAAGAAAGCAACAGGCCTACTTCAGCCAAAGGTATTGAGAATTTTGTCACTCTTATGATTGATAGGATTAGATTACAGCAAATAAGCTTTTTCTTTGAATATATTGAATTTTAGGACCAGTTATAGGAGTTATAGTTTCAGAATAGCATGTTTTTTCCTGTAAAAAAGTTTCATACATAAATATTTAAAGCAGGGGGGTGATTCACTAACGGCTAAAATTAATCCCAAATAAGAAAAAATCAATTTTAGGAACAATATCCATCCTAAGAGCGATATCGCTTTTAGTGACTGATTCACTAAGGTATTTGGGATTGATTCCAGCCTCTGAATTGATTTTAAGGTTGGGAGTGATCCGGATCGCTCCTGACAATCACAAACGGTCACTCCACTGCATGCCCGCCCGCGCCCCAACCTGGGCGCGGCTACGCTGTGCCTGCCTGCACGCCCATTGCCCTAGCCATAGGCCCTAGCCCTGTGTATGTCCAGTCGATGCGTGCGCGCAATTAATGCAGTAGCTAGGTAACGCGCACTAGCTACGCGCTAAGTAGAGAATTAGGTCGGGTGACTGAGGGGCGGTGACTGAAATTTGAGTACGTTGATTGGTTGGAATGAGTGCGCTCGTAAATATTCATTTGCGCTCATATATATTCATGATAAAATTGATTCCATCCTAAAAGCGATTTAGTGAATCAGTAAGGTGGAATTACTTTTAAGCTAGGAATGAAATCAATCCCGAAAATTGATTTTAGGAATGATATCGATCCCAGTTAGTGAATCACCCCCCAGAGTTCCTAAGTGAAGATATGTGGTGTTTTAGTTAATTTGTTAATAATGTGCAATTATCTTGTGTATAGATTTCATTACACAAATGTTAGATATTGTTCATTTAATTGTTTTGACCTTGTTTTAAAATTAGCAAAATTTCCATTTAATTTCCATTTAATTTCCATTCATAATATTATGATATTTTTTTTTTTTTGCCATTGAAACCCTAAACCTAGACTTAGTAATCAAAACTTCATATGAATTTTATGGCTTTAAATATTTGTTTACTGCTTTAAAATTCATACAATTTGGAAATTATTTACATCATACTTGTTCTGCGATATCAAGGCTTTTGTCCTTAATCAGGGCAATGCAGATGCCCGACTGTTATGCGGCAGGAAAATATTTGATTCTTATGATAAAGCCATATCAGAGGTAGCAACATTTTTGTAGAGAACTATACATGTATTGAGATATATTATTGATATGTTGAATATTAACCATTATGTTTCTTATTCTAGCATCTAAGAAGAAAGGAAAGGGAAAGAAGAACAGAGGGAAGATTGATGATTCTGAAGATGAGGAGGATGAGCAACTTATGAACAAAATAAATCAGATGGCTCTAGAGGTAAGTAACTAAAGTACAGAGAAAATTGGATGGGAAGTACATGTAGTAGGAATCTATAAAAAAATAGAATAAAGGCTTGATGATAGCAAGAGTAGGGGGAAAATCTCTTGAAGTTCAGTAAGACCCACATTTTAACAATTATGAACCTACCCTCAAAACCATTAATAAGTTGCATGTCCAATAACTCAGAAAATGGGAAAAGGGATGATTTCTTTCGATAGATTAATTGCTCACAGTGTAATATGATATCTGATTGGGTTCTACCATAGATAGATAGTTACGTCACTGGGAGTTGGTCCTGATTTGTCAGGCATTTCATGGAGCTCCAAATAGTTCCCTCCCATAGATGTTGTATGTAGGAGGGAACTATTTGGCCTAAGTTTAACCCATGACCCTCTGGGGTATGCGTTTCATAATTATCTCCCTCCATATACGCTATGGATTCTACTGGAGTAATCTCAAAGTGTTATTGTCAAGCTTGGAATTGATCGTTCCAAAAATGTTGTGATTCATCCAGTAACGCTAAATATCATTGTTATTATAAATCAAATACTGGACATAAGCTACTCACTATAGCTGTTTCTTCGCAACATTTCACCAGTTACTTCTGGCTTCTTCAGGCGTTCCGAATCCCATTCTGGGGGACCTCGTCTTGTCGTTCACGTCTGTTCGTTGAACCCTGAAGTATACATGAACTTTCAGCGGGAAAATTGGAACGGGTTTAATAGACAGCTTCACTTATCGCATGCATGGGACCGGAGCCTTCGGGAAGTTAGCAGCCGTCTATCCCATTCCAATTTTCCCGCTGAAAGTTCAGCTAGAAGTAATTGGTGAAACGTTGTGAAGAAACGGCTTATGAGTAGCTTATGTCCAGTATTTAATTTATAATACCAATGATACATGTACTTGGAATCAATAGTTTTAGAAAATATGCAAAACACACAAAATGAAGTCCGGTGACTTTTCGGTGGTTTTGAGATGACAGATCACAGTTGTTCCATGAAGAAATGTGGCAAGACCTCCCGGTATTGATAATATCCATGAAATATTAAAGCTAGTAAGAAGCTGTGCATACAATATACAGTATATTTGAGGGATGTTTTTATATGATATAGCATTTTGAATAAGGAGCCATTTTTGTAAGCTTATCGTGAGATATATGGAATTACTTAAAGATAAAGTTGAGTTCTAGTCAAATGATTACATTACGAATGAAAACTGTCTCAAAGCAAGTGGGAAAGGTTGATCATGGCTACATAAGAATTGGTGTATGATAAGAAACTGACCAAATATGGCTGAAAAGTACATGCACTGCACACAGAAATGGGTATATGGGACTGCACACACAAGTGGAATGAATGTTCAGCTATTTCTCCTTCTATTTCGAATATGAGGGCATCTGAAGAGCAATCCTTTTCGGGGGACATTTTTACTATGATGTTTTTCCAAACTGACATAATAGGAATGAGAAAGCTCACAAACGATTTCTCACCTTTCCCCAGAATGCAATCTTCTCTTTAAGTTCTTGAATTTTTTGTATCATACATTTTAGTATTGGTGTCTTAACCCTTTCAGGACAGGAATTATTTAAAGGCTAAATTGATCACATTTCGTTCTTCAAATTGGCAACAATAATATTTTTCTTTTAGTGCTACATGGCTCTAACAAAATGCAATGTCTTTGAAAACAATATACATCATTAGAAACTTAGTCGAAAAGTTGAAAAAATTGCCAATTTTGATAAAAAATAGTGATTTTGAACCTCTCAATGTGTTGCCAATTTAAGGATTATGAAGCTTATTCTCCTTTTTGAAATTCCTGGCATCAAACGCAATATGGTCATGCAACAAAAATGGACACAATGTGTGTAGAAATTTTTGCTCTTTCTACTCATTCATCTGGTATATTTTTTAGAGCTCTGAATCAAAAGTTATTGAGCTAAACCACAAAATGTGGTCAATTGTCTTTAAAGGGTTAATACCTTGTGATTTGAGCCTTTTCTTGCTTCATGAATTCAAGGAGAAACACTTTGTCACTTTCTCCTTTTCTATGTTTTATCTCAGGGTTCTAAATATTCCATGAGATCAACATGAACAATGTAAAAAAAAATAAATCCCATTTGTATTACAGGAAGTAATCCTCTCAATCCTTATTTAAAACATAAGTATGCAGGCCTGCTATTTATGATCTTTGCCAGGATTTGTCGCCTGTTTTCCTACAATGGTTGAATACATTCATTGGAATTGTGACAGAAGTGTCTGATGTGGGCAGACTTTGACACATAGTAAACAAATATTGACTGCTTTGAGGGGCATGGTTAAAACTATTGCCAAAGTGATCTAAAAACTTTACTTTGTGAGATCACAGAGGAGCTATAGTTTTGACTGTGACCTGAAAAATAAGCAGTCGATATTTGCTATATATCGCATCCCGCGTGTGGATTCTCAAAAAGGGATATTCAACAAAATATGCATGCCAAAATGTATTTATCTGTTGAGGAAATTTACCAGTCTAAGAGTTTGCCTGTCTCAGAAGTGAATTTCATGCCTGTAGTTTTGACCAATCAGAGGCCTAGAATCTTGGTATGCAGCATATAAATAACTATTTGTTCTTTGATTGTGATGTAGAGATGTATGCAATGTTTTGACACATGTGGCTTGTTTCTTTTGTCTTGATTATTAAGGATGAAATGGAAGAAGAGGAAGAGGAGGAGGTTCAAAAGAAGCAACCAAAAGGCAAGAAAGGAAAGAAGCAGGCAGCTAAGAAAGGTCAGTTTATTCTCATTATTGCTCCTCTCCACCCAGTAGGATGTGAAAGTCATTGGGCAGTATTCTTGAAAGTGGCTTACGTTAGGCCTGGCTTAACTTATGCTGGGCTTAACTTAGGCCGCTGATGTATTGAAGACCTTTTGTCAACCCCTAAGTCCCTTAGAAATTACTCTATATTTATGTAACAAAATAAAGAAACAACACAATTTTGGGGCATGAAATGAGCACCAGAAATCAATTCTATCAAATGACAAGTTTTTATATTTGCATTTAGTTCCAGGACTGTGGTAATTTGTAGGATTAAAAGAGGGTCACATTTGGCACTCCATAATTCAGTGGACTAAATCTATGCACTTAGACGGGGTTTATGCCTGGCTTAAAGGTAGGCGCCTTTTGAGAATACAGGCCATTGTGTTTAGTTTAGCAGTGTGAGCATCATATACAGGCACCTGGTTGGAATGCTCCCCAGGGAGTTCAGAGGTTGCGTTCATTGTATGGGTGCAAGCCTGTATCCGATGACCCTGGTTATACTATATCTGAAAAATTCTTAGAGACATCGTACATGTATTAGGCGCTATATAAATCCAGATTTATTTCAATTTTTTTCTTTTTAAATAGTGCTCTTATTTCTTTCTTGGTGTAGGTGGCTTTGCTCTTCTTGATGAAATGGAGAATGGTGATGAAGGAGAGGATGAAGAGGAAGATGCAGAGGTGACACCAGCTCCATCTCAGGATGCTGCACCAAAAGAAGAAGCTGCTGCTGCTCCTGCTGCCAAGGTATTTCTTCTCTCTATCATCTCCTTGATAATTTAAAGAGCAATCAAACTTTCCTAACAAGTTGATTGGGTGGAAACAGTAAAATGAAACGGAAAGGTGAAAATTAATCTCAAATTGGCGAGTAATTCATTTGATTGTGATGCATTTGGGAAACAACTCTCCCATTTGTTGTGAACAAAAATGTCATCACTCATGGTTTTTTTTCCTAAGCGCCTTTTCCCTCAGGGCATTACGCAAAATATATTATTGATAGCATATTGTTATAGGTCCTCCAAAGACAAACTGATACTACCTAGTCATGAACTTTAAAGAATTATATTTAAGTCATTTTGTGTGCTGGAAAAAAAGGGAAACTTGTCCACCACTATAACATGGTGACATTACCAATTCAGCTAATTTTAAAGTCTCATTTGTATAGTGATAACAACTTGTAAAAAAGTTTCTGTTTTTTATCAGTCTTCTCCAAATTCCCTGCTCCCTTTGGGAGCAATTTGCTATTATGGTTGGATTTCCCTTTAAATTAATTTGATTGATTGATTGATTGAATAATTTCCTGATATGATAAGTGTCATCAAACAAATTGTGTAAGAACAACATGAGCAAAATCTGTGAGAATAAAATCAGAAATACCACAAAATCTTGGAACCCTTTTTTCCATTGCTTGTTTGAAAATTTTCCATTAATTTTCTATAAATTTGTTCAAATACCCAACATTTTGTTTAGCGACACTTTTGAGTACTAAAGAGGAGAGTAAAGGATCATTAAATTGTTTCTTTTTTGTCCCAGGATGAACCAGCAGCTGCTGAAGAACCAGAGCCCAAGAATGGAAAGAAAGATAAGAAAAAGAAAAAGAGAGGTAAGTCCATCTGAATAAGCTAGAAAATGCTATTATATATTACATCCTGATTATGATGATAGTGCTAGCAACTCTATCAAATGTAATACAAGAGGAAAACAAGCGTGTGTTTTCAAGATTCGCATTTAAGAAAATTCACAACCTATAAAAGAGTATGGAAGTACTCGACTGAGAGAATATGACAGTCTTCTATGTATTAGGTTTAATGTTTATAATTAACTTATTATTATTAGATTTAGGGAATGTCTCACAAACAGAGCTGTACATTTTATATATTAACCAGAAACATTTGCCATGTTGCCATTCAGTGCCCATTTTTTTCTGCATAAGCTTGCTACAAGACACAGAGAGAGAGACACACACACACACTTAGTGCCGGTAAAGCAAATTTGCCCAATAAAAAGAACAACAACAAGCGCATCAGCTTCAATGGTTTAAAGAGCTGTCAATAATTCCATTTATATAAGTCTTCAAATTTTAAATTCTGTTCTGGGCATAGTCACAATATTCCTCATTAGTTAAGAGATTAACCAAACAAAATATTTGCATGCTGTAGAAAAAGTGCCTTCCCTTCTTTAATCCGTTTGGTGGCGTGGGTGGCAAATACCACACAAGGATTTTTGAGTGTGGAACAAAGTGTTTGGACTGGGAATAGCTAGATTTTTACTCCTTACACAGAAACAGAAACCTTCATTGTAAAGTTTATTAACATGCAAACTACTCTCTGCCCAATGAAATAAAGCATTCACATTAGAAATTTTACTCTTGAAAAAAAATTTTCATGAAAATTGTTCAAAACTTGGCAGCACAGAAGAGGTTAATAATGGCAACAAATTTTTCTTTCATCCAGGGCGCTTTGACTTCCTTAATGAAGTGCAGGATGAGGAGGTGGAGGAGGAGAAGAAGGAAGAAGAGAAAAGCAAAGTCAAACCTTCTAAAGAAGAAGGTGATGTTATGGAGGAAGAAGATGAATCAAAGGAAGAGGAAGTGCAGTTCTCTTATCTAGAAGGTATGTTATTTTGTTTTCCTTCCTTATTCAAAGAGAAGGGAGAGGTCTGGTAAAGGTGAAATATAATTTGCAAGCTTTCTCATTCTTGTTTTGGTCAGCTTGGAAGAATATCATAGAAGAAACATCCCCTGAAAAGGATTGCTCTTTAAAAGGAAAGTCCACAAGTTGATCACAAGTTGGTTTTAAAAGAAGCAGAAAAATTAAAGAAATAGATCGATGAAGGTTTGAGCAAAATATGATAAGAAATAAGAAAGTTATGAATTTTTGAAGTTGTGATCAATCAAACGCAAATTGGCAACTCTGTGACGTATCTTGCAAGCTCCTCTCCCATTTACCCTGTACTGAAAAAAATCATAAATTTCCATCTTCTCTTAAGAAAATATTTTATTAAACATGTACCCTAGATAATCATTTCACTTATGCTATTACACAAAAGCTTTATGATACAAATCTATTTCCTATCAAAAACAAAGAAAATGAAAAATTATGAATTTTTGTGTTCAGAGCAAATAGGAGAGGAGCTCGCAAGATATGTCACAGAGTTGCCAATTTGTATTTGATTGATTACAACTTCAAAAATTCATAACTTTCTTATTCCTTAAGTATTGGAATTTGCTCAAACTTTCATTGATCTGTTTCTTTAATTTTTCTGCTTCCTTTAAAACCAACTTATTATCAGGGAGGACTTTCCCTTTAACTTTCAGGACATGTATTGTTTATCAGATTTAGTTCAGTCTTTTTTTTTCTGAATTTCCTTCATCATTCACGTATTTGTTATCAGGCTTTGATTATAATTGTAATGTACATTCAAATACATAGCTGTCAATTGTGGTATTATTGTTGTTGTTGTTATTGTTCTTGTTGTCATTGTTTTTATTGTTCTTGTTGTCGTTGTTGTCATCGTCATCATCATCATCATCATCATCATCATCATCATTGTTCAATATCTTTTTAGGGGAAGATGCGGCTCCTAAGGAAGAGGTGAAAGAAACTAAGAAGATGAGCAGAAAAGAGATGAAGAAGCAGATGAAAAAGGTTTGTAACATTTCTTTATATTCTTCTGCCACCATTGCAAACCAGAGGCACAAAAAAAACCCCAGAAATTTGTTAAAAATTGATTTATAAAAATGCTGTAACAGAACCCTTGATTATTATATGGAGAAGCATTAACAGCGTATAGTACAGTAATATTAATAAGCTTGTATATCTGTGCAAAAAGCTTGTGAATTTTTTTCCAATATTGTTGAGGATTGCAAAATGTTTGTTACTTCTTATGAAACAAATTTTTGGAAGAATCCTGCTTTTCCTAAGTCATGCATGGAAATATTAGATATAGAATTCTGTGAGAATAAAATTCTAATTCAATTTATTATGTATGTGGTAAAGGGTAGAAAGCTGGAATCGTTGTTAACTAGCATCTCTTATGAGTTTTGCCAAAGGCAACATGTTGTAACTCAGTTTTTATGATGAATGTTTCAATTTAAATGCCGATCGTGTGATGATAGAGATATCTAATAAATATGGTCAGTGGTGTCCATCAGAATTATAGTGTTTTGTGCAGCTTTAGATCAAAGCATCTATTGAGACCCAGGATGGCACAAATTTCTTTCAGCTAATGCCCTTCTAACACTCTAGAGGCATTATTACTCAGTTTGCAATCTTTATTCACAGCATGTATACATATACTTGTTTTTTTAACATCTAATATGAAAAAATATGAAGCCAAATCAAGTTGAATGTCAGTTCCTTGTCCAAATTTTTCAAAAACAGAGAGGGGCTTTATGTTGTCTGATATTTGATATTTTGGGGGTCAATTTTAACACAAAATCTTTGAAATATAATTATATATATATAACACTACAGAGGCTACAAGTTTAAAATGCATTCTATAACTGATTTTGGGTATTTTAATTGTCTAGGTTTCATCAGATTCTTCTTTATTTCATATCTAACAAAAAAAATATCAAATTTAAAAAAAAATTGAGGGGTGAAAATAGAAAGGAGGAGGGGATGAATGCGGAATCAAATATATTTGGCTTTACAATCTTTTAAAATTTCTTCTTCCTCTCCCTTAGGAGAAAATGAGACAACAGATGCTAGAAGATGGAGATCTGTCAAACTTCTCTCTTTCCCAACAAGAAAGTAATGTCAAGGGAGCTGCCCTGGAGAATGCTACAGATATCAAGGTACTCTATCCTTAAAGCTCGTTCCCATATGCCACAGGCAATCACCATGGTAATCCGTCGGGTCAAAATAAGCATAGTGCGCTTCACATTTTTGTATCTTATAACAAACAGATTCTTGAGTACACATAGGACCTTGGTTGCATGCAGCTACTTTTTTTAAAATCTCTTTTTGCTATTCATTTTAATACATAAACACACACAAAAAAATCCTGTTCACAGCGTCATATGTGAAAGGGCCTTCAGAGGTTTTGTAGTCTAGTGGTTTGAACAATTCACTTGAATTACAAAGTGCATGAGTTCAAGCCCTCTGTCCTGTGGTAAAACATAAATACATTAATCAGTCATTAACCATGAGAGGATTAGATATCTTCTGGGATGGTGAAGTCATTATCATTGCATTGTCTTAAAATCATATTATGGTGACCATATGGTGGGAATACTTCCCAAAAGAGTGGAGATAGTGCACACATTGTGGACATGTATCTTAAGACTGAGTTTATGATCAGCTTTGAAGCTATAAAGGTCTACCTAAATACAGATTATCATTAATAACCGTATTTATACTTCTACAGCCAAAAGGCAGTGCTGGATGCATTATGTTTTCAAGCTGTCAGTCTGTTTGTCTCCCTGTATCATAACTGTGGAGGTTTTTCTTTGTTTCTTGATTTGCCTTCTACTTTTAAAAATAGCTACTTCTTTTGTCTTTCCCTAATGAAATCATGAATTCTTCACTTTCCCATTACAGTGATAGGCTCACTGAATGGGATTTGATTTTTGTCAAATATTTTGTTTTTTAATCCAATCTGTTGTTTTTCATTTACAGGTTGAAAAGTTCTCCATTTCTGCTGCTGGCAAGGAGCTGTTTGTAAATGCATCGTTAACAGTTGCCCAGGGTCGTCGCTATGGTCTGGTTGGACCCAATGGGTGAGTTTTGATATTAAAGGGACACTCCTGGTATCATGTTGCCATGGCAGATATGAACCAATAAAGAAAAAACAGAGTGGTGAGCCAGTAGGTGTGAAGAAATGCCATTAAGGAAATGAAACACCCAACCCCACAGCATGGGAAAATGGATGTTAAACAAAGATGATGATGATGACAATGATGATGAACTGAAAAAACTGATGGTTTTGGGTACTCACAACATGTAGTTTAAACTTTACCAGCCTTAAAACTTAGCAGACAAGCTTTCATTCACTCCTGTGGACCTTCTCATACCAAGTGATTCTTTCACAATGAACATCTGAGAAAACTTGATACGTAATGAAAAAGGAATGAATGTTTAAGAGTCAGTTTTGGTCAAACACAAACACAACAGTATCCGTTGTCTCATTTTTATTTTTGGAAATGGTTTTATTTTCAGCAATGTGGTATAAATGACGTGAATGAAATCCTCTATGTTTGAACTCTTTCCATGAAAATATAGGATGGGAAAGACAACTCTCCTTTCACATATAGCAGGAAGAAAACTAGCAATTCCACCCAACATAGATGTGCTTTTATGTGAACAGGGTAAGTGAGAATCTGGAAGTGTTTAGAAAAAATTAGTAATTTGTTTATGGTAAACTGGAGAAAATGAAGGGCTGGTCCCATATCACAGAAAGCATAACTTTAACTACTTAATCATTACCTATACTGATATCAATATTCTGTAGGGGTTTTTTAACTGTCTTCTGTGTTAATTTTCCCCCTTTACTGTTTTCTAATAAGCATATCCTATTAGAACTAGAAAACATGTGGTATCCAAAATCCTTTGCTTTGTGAAGGTCAGAAGAATGGGAAAGAGAAGAAACAAATGAATCAACAAAATCTGAGATTATGATAAATTCAGTTCAGTTTAATCTTGGAAGAAATGCAAGTTTTGTGTAACAGATATGAGCTTGTAACTGATTTCACAAACATGGTGCAGGAGCGGAGACCTTCATGTAATCTTCGGAAGATGTTCTTGTCCTCTGAGCTTACAATAAGATTCTTTCAAGAAGCATGAAGAACATTGCCTAACTTTTATTTTCCGTACAGATGTGAAAGCTGATGACACACCTGCCTTCCTAGCTGTATTGAATGCTGACAAGAAGAGGTTAGCAATTCTAAAGGAGGTAAGTAATATTGGCATTGGCATCAATACTTCCTATAATCTTTTTTCCATCCATTTCTCTATTTCCATGTATTTCATGAAAATTTGGCAACTGCATTTTAAAGGTGAAGGACTTTAATGTACATCAAATACAATGTAATATGACTTATAGACCGATTCACTTTCTGGGAGCACTGCAGTACTTTGTCCACAATAGCCGGAAGCTATCAAAGAACGTAACAAGAGATAATTCAATGTCTTATGTAGTCAGACAGGTGCATGCCTGTCCCTGAATTAAAGCGGGAATATTTTAACTATTATTTAGCCTACTTGATGGCCCCAGTTATGGCGACTGAACACTTCCATGTTCAGCTCTGCGAATCAGTGTACTGTAGGTAGGCTTAGGATGGATGGGCACCCTGAAAACTCAAATTGTGCTTACTACTTGTTATATTGCAGGAATACTCGATCACTATGTGTGAACCATTTGCTACAAGAAATAGAAATAAGTAGATTGTAGGCTGTTGGCCTTTAACCATGAAGATATTCATAATATTTCTAACACTCTGTTGTTAATTTCATGCAGATTTTTGTTGAAAAGTCACAACTTATGTGTTTTTGTGCTTACGTCTTGTGCATTACTTTTGTTATTATACCTTGATGTTTCTTACTTTTTCTTTGGCTGTCATTTCAAACCATATGTGTGTTTCATGTCGAAAATAATTTTAACATATATCTTCATGTTACCTTTATCTTTTATTTTACAGGAAAAAGAGTTACTAGAAGCAAATGAGAGAGGTGATCATTCCAAGTCAGAAAGACTGAAAGAGGTATTGCAATGAAATAATGATTTCATTCATGTCTTGATTTATTTGATTACATGAATGATGGAAATGTTTTCATTCTTAAATATTAAGTAAATTTGCTGTATAACAACAAAACATTAGTAGTAATTTTCCATTTTACAATTTTAGAAAAACCTCTAGCATAATGAATGGTATTAAGATGAATAGTCTTAATTGATGATAAGAGGGTTTCATATCCTTAAGTTTCGGTGGCATGATTATTTCAAGTTCTAAGAAAGATATAACCATTCTTTGATTATATGGTCATGTTAACCTCGAGATAGAAAGCTTTTTCATTATTCACCTTTTGTTTAGGTATTTTTAAATTGTTTGATCATTTGTCAAATTTTGTGCCACAATTTTTGTGTATCCATTCTTTGCTTTATTCTTCTTTAGGTGTATGAGGAAATGGAAGTCTTAGGAGTTGCATCAGCTGAAGCTCGAGTCAGGAGAATCCTTGCTGTAAGTATAGTAGACGTGTAGTACTTTGGATCAGAGATGTTACCTTTGTCCTACCCTTGCCCTGCTGCTGTTACATTGTTAGATGGGGGGTTACTGTTTCAGCCCACCAATCCACACTAGAAATCACCCCATTGTAACTTTGCATGAAAGGGAATCCCATTGTCAAAGATTGTTTCAAGATGTTTTCTCAGAGATCTACCTAGTGCTTTCTGATATTTTTTTAAAGAATTACATGTATGTAGTGTCTGGAAATTTGAGCTAAATGGACATCGCTGGATACCTAAACAAAAAGATAATTTGAATACAGCAGATTTTGTTGTTGTTGTTTTACTTGACTTGTAATTGTTTTTTTAGTTTTCTATAATTATGTGTAATCATAATGAATCATGATATAAGAATACTAAATTATCAATAACGACTTCATTTTTGACAGTTTTAACACCGTCTAAGCATTATTTCATCAGTCATACTCTAATTTGTTTCTCCCTCTCTCTCTCTCTCTCTCTCTCTCTTGCTCTTTCATCTTGCAGGGTCTAAGTTTTACACCAGATATGCAGAAGAAACCAACAAAGGCTTTCTCAGGAGGATGGAGAATGCGTGTGTCATTAGCAAGGTAATCATCACCATCACCACCATCATCATTATCATCATCATTATCACCATCACCACCATCATTATCATCATCATCATCACCATCATCATTATCATCACCATCATTATAATCATCATCATCATTATCATCATCATCATCATCACCATCATCTTCACCGCCATCATCATTATCATCATCATCATCATCATTATCATTATCACCATCTTCATCTTCATCATCGTCGTCATCATTGTCATTATCATCAAAATTTGAATACCATTGTCAGTCAATTCCCAATCCCCCTTGCCTTCTAGTTTGAAAGGTTGACTTAAATTCTGACTAGCTTGTCTTCCAGGAACTTGTGATTTCTTGTAACAGGCTTATTATAGAGGTGTCGTGGTCTAGAGGATACATCACCAGACTGTGGATCACATGGTTTGTGTTTTGAGTCCTGCTGTGGCACTAATGTCCTTTGGCAAGACATTAATCTACATTTGCCACTCTCCATCCAGGTTTTAAATGGGTACCTGGTAGGATGGGAATGTCATTGTTACCAGAATAATATAATATGTGCGCCTGTGAAATGGACGCCAGACTGAAAGGCTCCCAAGCGGAGTGGAGAATGTGCACTAAAAGTGCGGAATTGTAACTGGATCTAATTACCGGGGTAATAATACACTGTAAAGCACTTCGATCAGTTACTAACTGGAAATGCCATATAAATGCAGGTAATTGTTACTTGCATCTAGCCTTAAGTTTTGGAGAGACTGTTCAGCTCTGGGAGGGGACTAACATCTGTTTGCCTGAGCTTATTCTTCAACAGTGCTATTATGCTACCAGATGAGGGAGATCCATTCCTAAGCCAGGAACTATTCCTGTTATTTTTCCAATTATTTGTCCCCGCCGAACGAAGTTTGCGAGGGGACTATGAAACGGGCTCCGTTTGTGTGTGCGTGTGTGTGTGTGTGTGTGTGTGTGTGTGTGTCCGTCCGTCCGTCCGTCTGTCCGTGTGTGCTCAAATGTTAGAAAATGCTACTTCTCCGTCATTTCTTGGCCGATTTTGATTCCGATTGTTTCATCTGATAGGGCTGGGTGGGGGCTTCCAAACTTCTACACAGAATTTTGAAATTCATTAATTATGCAAATTTATGCAAATTTATTCAAAATCGACGAAAAATGCTACTTCTCCTCTATTTCACATCGGATTTTGATTCCGATTGTTTTATCTGATAGGGCTGGGTGGGGGCTTCCAAACTTCTGCACAGAATTTTGAAATTCATTAATTATGCATATTTATGCAAATTTATTCAAAATTGACGAAAAATGCTACTTCTCCTCCATTTCACATCGGATTTTGATTCCGATTGTTTTATCTGATAGGGCTGGGTGGGGGCTTCCAAACTTCTACACAGAATTTTGAAATTCATTAATTATGCAAATTTATGCAAATTTATTCAAAATCGACGAAAAATGCTACTTCTCTATTTCACATCGGATTTTGATTCCGATTGTTTTATCTGATAGGGCTGGGTGGGGGCTTCCAAACTTCTACACAGAATTTTGAAATTCATTAATTATGCAAATTTATGCAAATTTATTCAAAATTGACGAAAAATGCTACTTCTCCTCTATTTCACATCGGATTTTGATTCCGATTGTTTTATCAGATAGGGCTGGGTGGGGGCTTCCAAACTTCTACACAGAATTTTGAAATTCATTATTCATGCCAATGTATGCAAATTTATTCAAAATGGCTGAAGGTTCATAATGTTTTCATGTTTTATATTTCAGTTGTATACATGCATTGTTGGTATTCTCTTCTTTTGCATGCAGTAACATTATTATTTTATTCACTAAAGTTTTTCACTGAAGTTTTAAGGTTCAGGCTAGTTAATTTCCACAGATCTGCGCTACCGGCGGGGACATTTATTACGCATTGCGTAATTTACTCATTCACTTGTTATTCAGGAGTTTGATCCATATTTGTTTAATTTGAATGTGAATTAGTTCAAAAGGGACAATAAAATTGTGAAAAGTTTATTTATTTAAATGTTTGTAAACTTGGTGGCATCATATAGGCTAAGGCTTTGCAATGACCAGTCAGGTTCGTAGTTCTATCAGGTTAGCACAGAAACCTTTATTATACCCCCGCAAAACAAAGTTTGAAGGGGGTATATAGGAATCAGCGTGTGGTCGGGCGGTCGGTCCGTTGCAAATCTTGCGCATCGAGCTAATTCCTCATTTTTCGAGCAATGCTCATGAAATTTGGCACACACATTGGTCTTGGGATGGAGATGTGCAAGACATATTTTTTTAATGTGTCGGAAACTCCATTGCCATGGCAACGGCATATTATGGCAATAAATCAGATTGAAATCTTGGTCATCGAACTACTTCTTCATTTTTCAAGTAATGCTCAGGAAATTTGGCACACACATTGGGCGGGGGTATTAATCACCTTCATTGATATTCTAGTTATGATTAGTGAAGGAGAGGAATACTATGATTGGATTTCCATTTGATCCCAAGGTATAAAGAATTATTTCACATTTCCAATCGTTATCAACCATTCACTTTGAATGTTTTCTTATTCCCAATTGCAGAGCTCTTTTCATGGAACCAACTCTTCTGTTACTTGATGAACCTACAAATCATCTCGACCTCAATGCTGTTATCTGGCTCAACAAGTAAGTCTGATTAGTATAATTGTGTTTCAAGAAATGATGATTCATCACATATCACCATTTCGTATTGAATTATAGTATTGATTTGTGAGGTCTGTTCTAATTGAATTACATTGAGAAAAGGAATACAGTTTTACTTTTGTTTTAACTCCATTTTTCACTAATTATTTGGTCAGTGATTATTCTGACATGTCTATGTGAGCCACTTTTTATGTCGGAGACTTTTTTAAGCTATTTATTGAAAGTTATTGAGTTATTATTGAATTGTCTGTTTTCATTCATTTTTGTCCAGTTATCTTCAGTCTTGGAAAAAGACACTCCTCATAGTTTCTCACGACCAGACATTTTTGGACGATGTGTGTACAGATATCATTCACTTAGGTAAGTGGATTATAATGTATGTCGATCCCGACATGAAAAGACTTCTAACTCCTGAAAAAAAAAACCTGCTTGGATTAAAGTATTAGCTTGTAAGTCTCTCATATATGAGCTTCAGCATTCAAAAAAGAGAATATTCTGGATCTCTGTTACATCAGCATTTGAGCTATTGTATTCCTTGCCTTGAAACAGCTACGTTTTTATTACAAATGGTTATTTTACAAAAGCTTGATACACTTTCAAATTGCTTGAAAATGTGGAATTGTCATAATTGCATTTAGGGTACTTCCATGATGTATTATACAAACATGAACATCTTTCAAATTTATTGTAATACTGTCCTATCATAAATGTCATCTTTTTCCCCACAGATATGCAGAAGTTACACTACTACAAAGGAAATTATAGTAAGTGTAAAATTAATTCAAGTTTAATGATGTATGTAATTTGTTCAAGCATAGTGGTCAGATGTAGGGATGGGTCCTGTGTTAATAGTTTAGAAGTAATTAAGACTATGAGCAGGTTAGAATAAGATTGTAAAATACTTCCACAGTATTTATCTGCTGGTAATTTATTTTATTTGATTGTTATGTTTGTTTTTTTAATTGCAAGTTCAGTTGTTACAAGTTTTTTTAAGAGTAAGGTGATAATCAAGAATTTTTCTGAAATCGATGCTTTCAATAAGATCAGGACTTTAAAGCATACATGTACATATATAGTCTTGAGTGAAATTTTAATGTTTGATAAAATGATATATAGTGATATTACTTTTTATTTTAGTATACACTTTTTACATTTTCTGCAGTTACATTCAAGAAAATGCATAAACAGAAAAAGAAAGAACAGCAGAAAGACTATGAAAAACAGGTAAGAAAAGTCAATTTTCAGTTCTTGAGCAAAAGGCACCTCTCATACTTTGTCTAATTATGGAACATCCATGAATATGAATGCATTAATAAATGTATTCTGCAGTCAACTTTTACACAAATGCTGAAGAAAGTTATTTCTGAGATATTCAGTTCTTCTAAGTGAGCTCAATCAACTTTTCCTTTAATATTTTTATGAGAACATGACATGAATGAAGCATGAATGAATTACCTTCATTGGATTGTAAACCAATGTTGTTGGGTTGTTTTTTTCTTGATTTTGTTGTTTTTGTTGTTTTGTTGTTGTTTTTTTTTTTAAGTTATTTTTTTTTTGGGGGGTGGGGGTATATGTTAACAGGTAGTCTCAGAAGTCTGTAGACTCTATGTGGATCTTTATGTTACACCATGTGCATGAAAGGGTATACATTTTGATGCGAAATTGATCAATAGATGTTATTTTATTTTTGTTGTGCAGGAGAAGATGCTGAAAAGTTTGAAAAGTCATGGCAAGTCAAAGAAAGCTGCTGTAAGTAATAAAACAGGTGTAATAATGAAAAGCATTACTACATTAGTTGTTAATGGACAAGTGACCTGTCTATTCACGTTTAATTTAAGTTCACACTTGGCTTTGTTGAGTCAGAAATGTGCCAGATTTTGAATCCCAGTTTAAGTCCTTTCTTTGGTATAATGCTTATTTATCATATCTTGGGCCATTTTCCAAACATTTTGTTTTTATGCCTCCGCCCACCAAAGGTGGTGCCGGAGGCATTATGTTTTTGGGTTGTCCGTCCGTCCGTCCCGTTTTCTCGTTCTAGTCATAACTCGAGAACCATTTGAGGTATGAACTTCAAACTTGGTACTGGTATGTATCACCATAGAAAGACGATCTGATTAGATTTTGGGAGGCATATAGGAGACGCAGTCACATTCATCTTGTTTTATGATCAATTACCCCCCCCCCCCTCCTTTTAAATTGTTGAATGGATTTAGCCATTTAGCTATTTATTCCTTTATAAATATGATAGATAGTTCATACTAATACTATTTTTTTCCTTGTGAAATGTAACAAAATTTTAACAAATATCTATCAATATGTACAGCTATTTGTAATTCAAACCAATGAAATTTGCTGGAGAAAGAGACAAAACCAGTTAAAGGAGAGGAATGAGAAGAGAGATTATTTCCTATTTATATGTTTATCCATGTAGCTATCTATCTATCCATCTATATTTTCATATAATGGTAATGAAAATCAATCTCACTACAGGAGAAAGAGACACAGAGCCAGCAGAAGAAAAGAAACGAGAGGGGGAAGAGGAAAGGAGATCCTACAGAGGAAGACATGGAACCTCAAGAACTACTCAAGAGACCCAAGGAATACGTTGTCAAGTTTACCCTCCCAAATCCACCCAGCCTTAGTCCACCCATCCTGGGAATGCATAGTGAGTATCCCCCAGTTTGCAAGTGAGCAAGTCCAAGCCAGTTTGTCCCATAAGTTACTGATGACATCTAAGATTTTAGTCTATCTGATGACTGTATCAAGCAGAGGGTCTCTGAGAGCTTGGATAAAAAAAAGATATTAGGTGGAATGATATCTTTTTTATCAATTTATGTTCACATTTCTGTGATACAATGTCATAAGACAATGTACTTGGTATTGTATGGGACATGCCTTGGACTTGCCAAGTACACACTAACTTGACAATTAAAACCCAAGAATTTAGCTGTGTTCAAATCATTTGAACCAGATCTCTGTGCTCAAGTTCGTATTAAGATTAGAGTTTAACATAAGAATTTTGACCGAGATCTAAATGGTCTCTAAGTTGAACCTGACTTTTTAAATAATGATAATTACAATTCAAAGGCTTATGTTCTTTCTATTAAGTTATTTAGACACCGGATGAAAAAGGTAAGTTTTGAAGGATGAGCAGGAGTTTTCTACACTGTTAAGGTTTACTTCTTTCTTAGAGCACAGGTGTGTCTAAACCAGCTTTACATTGGTCTCGGCAAGAGCAGTTGCACTGCTGGTCCTCTGTAATTTCTTCTTTTATGCTAGAAGCGGAACATTTGTCATAATTTGTTCATATTTTCAACAGGTCATGCAAAATACAGACAGGGTATTGATAGTCTCTGTCTTTTCTCTCTATTCTTGATTTCTTTCTAGGTGTCCATTTTGGTTACCCAGGGCAGCCTAAGTTATTTGTTGACTGTGACTTTGGTGTAGACATGTCTTCAAGAGGTAAGATTTGTTTTGCGTTTTTTTTTTTTATTGTGAATGTCCTTACTTACTTTCATTGTTCTAGATATCGATCATGACATCAATGTCATTTGTGAAGTTGTGTCTTATACATTATTTTATTTGCATTTTTCGTTAAAACAGAATTAATGACTGTTCATGACAGAACTTGAGATCTGGGCCCTGTTTCATAAAACTTGTTATCAATAACAAGTTACAATAAATATATAAGCTACTGAAATCCTTGAATCTGATTGGCTGAGAGCAAATTCATCATGAAATTAGAAATGGGGCAGTTGTTATTGATAACAAGTTTTATGAAACGGGGGCCCTGGTTGATTTTAAGATGTTTTTATATGTATCCACTTTTATTCAGACTGGTGTCTCAGAAGAGAAGGCATCATGTATCTTTTCTTATCTTGTTGTCTTTACAGTTGCGATAGTCGGACCGAATGGAGTTGGAAAAAGTACATTCCTGAATCTACTCAAGAGTGATCTTGAACCTGTAAGTATGTCCTTTTGTGGCATTATTGAATCTATTTATGTCTTGTGCGGTTTGATATATAGGAAAATTGTTAAAAAGTGATAATGATAATAATGATAATAATTTAGATATTTAAAGAAGTGACAGTAAATTTTGTTTTAAATACAGTCAGATTAACTGTGCTGTATTGGATAATTACTCAGTATTAATTTTGTTGTTGTTTTTATTGCATTTATGCTATTACTGGGAGGAGAGTACAGGCACTTGCACCAACATGACTGGCTTTCCCTACTTTTGATTCTCCATGACCTTTGGGCACTCCTGCCTTCCTAAACTAATTATAGTATAAACCGTATTGAGCCATAAAATTTGAATTTAAATGTTTGATTTTGTTACACAAAGCAAATTAAAGGGTTGGTCGCATTTGTCCGATAATGATAAAGAGATTTTCAATTAAAGGTAGACCTTGCTATATGGTGTGTACGAATGAGTATGCTTGTGACTGTTAACAGTAGGGCAGCTCTAGGGTGTACCTTTAAGAAACATTTCGTTATCATTATCGGACAAATGTGACCAGCCCTTATTACTAAAAGTTTGATCATCAAGACAGTCTAATTATCCTTTCTCTGATAACACTTTATTGTTTGAAGTTTAAAAATCTTTCTCAATGCTATGTCACTAGTGAGATGAAATGCATCAGTAATTTAGTGGAGTAATATCTGACCTTTCTCCTTTGACCCTTTACAGCTGAAAGGAGAGGTCCGTAAGAACCACAGGTTACGTATAGGATCTTACAGTCAGCACTCAGCAGATCAGCTTACTATGGATGTCAGCCCTGTAGAGTATCTGCAGGTGAGTCTATTTATGGTCCTAGATTCCTTAAGAGCCTTGATTTTTTTTTTTCCTCTCTCTCTCTCTCTCTCTCTTCATGTGGTGTGCCTTGCTGGTATCCTGCATTGAGGATATCTGCTTTTTATATTGATTCTCTTAATTAATAAATAACAGATGTTGGAATATGGGTATTGCTCTCAAAATCAAGTTAAAGTTACATATAGGATCATACAATGAGTACTCTGCCGATCAGCTTACTATGGATGTCAGCCGTGTAGAGTACCTACAGATGAGATTATTTATGGTCAAAGGTTGCTAAGAGGTTCCTAAAAAGTCCTAATAGGGGTTACACCCCCTCCATACCATAGGCAACAAATCCCCCCAAAGAATATGAATGTTGAACAATATCTTTGGTTCAAGAATAGGTACTTTTTTC
The DNA here is from genome assembly GCA_025618425.1 of Heliocidaris tuberculata. Classification (NCBI taxonomy): domain Eukaryota; kingdom Metazoa; phylum Echinodermata; class Echinoidea; order Camarodonta; family Echinometridae; genus Heliocidaris; species Heliocidaris tuberculata. The sequence continues at coordinate 10,149,143 of CM046848.1, forward strand.
CCCTTGTGAAACAGAGATGAGTACCGTCATAGTAAAATTCATTCCCATGAAGATTTATGCCTAATTTGATAGTGAAAAAAAAATTTGTCCAAAATGGAACTCTTGATGGATAATTTATGACAGTTATTCACAAACTGGCATGGTTAAGAAGGGGTTAAAGAGGACCTATCACCAATTACTGCCCTCTGTTTGGGTTTCCAAACTAGAATTCTACTTTACATGTATGATAGGAAGAATTCTTACTGTAGTATGAATAATCATAAAATTATATATATACATATATGTGTATATTATCATTAGTGCTGGTATCGACACGCCTGATGTCGCCACTATGGCGACAAAAGTACTGGTTTTGGACTTTGCCGACATGTCGACACGTATGCTCCGATGGCGACATAAAATGGGTCTTTTTACATGTACCTCGCCGTGGCGTCGTGCGCGTGTATGTGATTTGTTTTACATACGCATTAGCAGCGCGCGCGCGCGACACGATCGCTGCGTATCTAGCTGCGACGACCGGTATACATTACGTACATGTACATGCCTAGATATGCGACACTAGCTGACTCGCACCGCATGACTTTCATTAATGCTTGATAAATTGGATCATACAAAACAAATTTTGGGGCAAATAGTTGACAGTGTGCATAGATTGAGAACTGTAAGTGAGTATGACTGCGAGTGTGAGCCCGTGAGGACATAGTGCATGTATTCCATGTAAAGCTCTTGTGAATTTGTGTCGGGTAACTCTGGTTTAATAGTGTACGGTCACTACGGGAGCGACCCGAGTTTAGACTTGTTTGACTCATGTCCAGATGTCGACACATGTCGACATCAGCGTTAATTTTATTGCGACATGGCGACATAGATTTTCCATGCCGATACCAGCACTAATTATCATAACCATTTCTAAGGAATGCAATATCACTTTCGCCATTCACATAATCTTGCTCAACATAACCTTTTACATATATTTTTTAATGTGTGTTTTCAAAATTGAGTAGTATTCAAGTATATTTATAGTTTATTATTGATCCACTGTGGATCACCAACAGATCACCTGAGTGTCAAACACTATCTTGAAGAAGAAGTTTATATTCTTGTACATTTGCAGACAAAATACAACATGCAGTACCAGGATAGCCGTAAGCTCCTAGGTCGGTTTGGACTGGTCAGTCATGCTCACACCATCAAGACCAAAGACTTGTCCGGTGGTCAGAAGTCCAGGGTAGCCTTTGCTGACCTGTGCCAGAGCCAGCCAGATCTCATTATCTTGGTAAGCATAATGATGATGGTGATGTTGGTAATGATGATGGTGATAGTAATTAGCATGATAATGATGATTATGATGCTAATGATGATGGCAATGATGATGATGGTAATGGTGATAATGGTAATAATGAAAATGGTAATGGTGATGGTAATGATGATAATGGTAATTGTGATAATGGTAATGATGATGGTGATAATGGTAATAGTGATGATGGTAATGGTGATAATGTTCATGATGATGGTAATGGTGATAATGGTAATAATGGTAATGATGATAATGGTAATAATGGTGATGATGGTAATAATGATAATGGTAATGGTGATGATAATAATGGTAATAATGATAATGGTATAGTCATGCATTGTATTTCCAAACAGCGTTGTATTACCGTTATTACAGTTAAGCGCCAAAATGGTTTTCATACGCGTGTGACTACGCATATGTTCTCCACACTATTTGACACACAGAACACATGGCAGAAGATCATAAAATGAGGCAAAAAACATAAGTAATATCTTATAACCTGCTCTCTCGTCACCCCTAGTCTTCATCCTGTTGGCCCAAAATCTGGGTAGATTGTGTCTTTTTCCCATAGGTTTCATACGTTCGGTAATACAATACCTTTTTCAAGGGACCAAAAGGCCGCGTCGTAGGGAAGGGGTTCGCTCGGAAGGGAATATCATATGGAATCTACGTTGTCTTTTTCAAATTTCACCAACTTCTTTTTCTGTAGGACTTTAAGCATTCATTATGTAAGTTTGACAGATATTCGTTTGATATTTTATTTGCTATCGTTGATTTTCTGAAAAGTGTTCAGAAATAGGATCCACTACCATAATGATAGTGGTAATGATGACGGTAATGGGATGGTAATAATGGTGATGGTAATGGTGATGATGGTAATAATGAAAATGGTAATGGTGATGGTAATGATGATAATGGTAATGATGATGATAATGGTAATGTTGATTATGATTATGATGATGGTAATGATGATAGTGGTAATGATGGTAATGATGGTAATGATGATAATAGTAATAATGATGATTGTAATAATGATAATGATAATGGTAATGATGATGGTAATCATCATTACCATTAGAGTCAAGACAATCTTACTGACCATGCAGTTTTCAGTTTTATTTCTGGATTTAAAGGGTGTGATTGTAAGTAGATTGTCCTTTCTATATGCTTGTTTTCTATAGGATGAACCTACCAACAACTTGGATATCGAGTCCATCGATGCCTTGGCTGAAGCCATCAACAAATATACCGGAGGTTAGTAGTAGCCATCTCATTTGAAATTTGTAAAGTCGTTATTTATGGGAGGTTGCTGTTAACCCCTTCCAGGCTGTGGAGAGAAGATCCTACCAAATGATTGAAATGTTTATGCTGAATTATCTGTTGAGAGCCAGAAAGGCATTAACTGTATGCAAAATGTATGAGTTCATGCCCTCCTGGTTCTCAGTAAATGATAAGTTGGGCATACGTTGAGCCATTTCTTCTTCCTTTAAGAGAGAGAGAGAGGTACATGATATGTGAAGTTTGATAACTTGACTGATATTTGATGTCCAATTTAACCCTCACTGTACTGGGCTATTTCAAGCTCCTCTCCGACTTGGGGGGGGGGGGGGAGGGCAGCATTGGAACTTCTCCATTTTGGGGCTGACATGAGTCATAAAAGGTCTCGTGTTATTGCACACATCTCCATATACTCCAGCTCCAGTTATCTCGGGCTTAGAATTCAACCGCTCAACAGTGAAATGAAAAAAATGGAGCTTGAAATTGACTTTTGTAGGCTTACTGTTGATAGATAATTGCCTCTATAAGTGTCTGATTGTACCTGAATAGACTCATAACGAAGTCACCATCTCTTTTTACCCCTGACCAGGAGTAATCATCGTCAGTCACGATGCTAGACTAATAACAGAGACCGACTGCCAGCTGTGGGTCATCGAAGACCAGACCATCAACGAGATCGATGGCGACTTTGATGACTACAAGCATGAACTCCTACTAGAACTTGGAGAGCTTGATAAGAAATGATTGTAGCGTGGACAAAGACTCTGACTTTCTTGTATGTCATCTCTCAACAGCAACAAATACTACATGCTGTTACAACAGGGCAAGTCCAAGCTATTTCATCCCGTACGTTACTGACCCCGTCTAAGATAATACCACATCTGATGATTGTATTAGGTTGATACCCTTACTAGAGATTGGGTCAGACCTAATATGAAGTAAAATGATACTGTTGATATCAATATATATATATATATATATATATATATATATGTTCATAAAGTCAGTAATCCTCGGTAATGTATGGGATACAAAAAGACATAATACACTGTACCTGGACTTGCCCATGAACAGAAATACGCTTCCATTGACAGGATTTCAGATATTTCCATCGTCTTCAATTCTTAAATGATTGGAACTCGTAACCAAAAGTTCTTTGACTTCTTCAAGTTTCAAAGATTCAGGGGCATTTTATATAAACGAATGATAGTAAGGTGTTTTTGAGATAGCCTACTTCAAACAGAGTTAACTGGTCTAGAAAGCCAAATTGATTGGGAATATTATATCATAAGTCATTCAAGTTACCATGTAGCAGTTTTGGTCAATCATTCAATTACTAATTTGTCTAAAATGCCCTATACTTACTTGTAAAACCAGAAATTTTCACGTGCATGAAACTTTCTCAAATATTGCGAGTAGTCTAGATTCGCGAAAGTTTCATGCCGCGAAATGATAAAATCACAATTGAAAAAACATAAAATCATTGCAATTCGCCAAAGTTTCATGCTGCAAAATTGGCTGTCATTAACAATTCCTGAAAGTTTCTGGTTTAACAGTAACCTTCATGCAACATTTTCATGGTGCAATTTTATCATTCTCTTTATAAACAGACTTATGTATTTTTTCTTTCTCTTGATGCATATAACCCTATTCTGTGCACTGTTGTAGATCCAAACATGTCATGCTTCATATGATATATATTTTATTGTGAAACACCTAAAATCAATAACTGATAAACTGTTTTTACTGGTTCTTGACTTTCCTCATAATGTAATCCTCAATTACCTAGTTTCTTGGTTAGAATTCAATGCTGTACTTTCCATTAATATCTCCAAGTATATATGTATTCTTTCTTCCCTCAAGTAAAATAAACATACTACCAATCAATCAATATTCTTTACACTCTGGCTAGGCTGTGAATGAGGCCGCTGGCTGTTGTTGACTACATCTGTGTTCATATCATGGTTGAGTGCACTCAAGCTTCTAGTCATGAATAGTAGTCATAACCTTGTTCGAGACATGTCTCTAAGAGTATTGATTTATACTAGCATTATTATTGGTTCTAGTGATTTGAGTAACAATAGGTTGTAAACTGTTTGGCAACAGTTGTGAAATATGACCATGGCAAATGCAATTTGTAGTGATTAGAATAACAAAGCAATTTATTTATGTGCATCCAATCATGAAATAGGGTATTTTGAAATATGATTTTGTTTGATTTCAGCGACAATGGCTTGTATTCATGAAGATGGACTAAAGTTAATCCTGGGCCCCTATTCATAAAACTTGTTATCAATAACAAGTCACAGTAACTGTTATAAGCTACTGAAATCATAGCATTTGATTGGCTGGGAGCTAATGTGTCATAAATCTGTTGTAGTTGTTATTGATAACAAGTTTTATGAAACGGGGCCCAGGTTGAAGTCCGTCGACTGAAGTATGGTACACAAAGTGCCAAGTTGCCAACCTCTTCATTCTGTAACCAAATAAATAAATTAAATGAATCTGGTCATGAAATGAAAATGAGAAATTGATTTCATATTAGCATGCTTTTTGTTTGTTCATGTAGTCATAGAATTATAACAATGTTTTACAGGATGAAGCAGTTGACACTTGGCCCTATTTAAATCAATGAAATAACTTTAAAGCTTTTTATGAATAATGGTCAATGAATTCTAAAGGATTCAATAGGAGACTTATGTAAAGCTCATCACTAAAACAAACTACTTCATTCACAATAGAGGCACTTTTTATTCAAGTTTATTAAAGTTTCCCATTACTTGAGACTATGCAATCAAGCCTGGTTGAGAGGGTAGCTGAAGGAAAATGTGATTTATTTCATGTTTTAGGATGATTTGTGCATCTGGAACTATTACAAAAGTTTGGCAACTGTGACTGAAGGAACAGAACGTGAAGGAAATAGTCATTGTAGATAACTGATTTAATTCTGTCAGTGTCTCTATGTTTACAGCACAGCTAAGAGTGTGATGTAATGATCGTCAGAATTCTAGCAACAAGCATTCAACTTCATTCCTGAAATCCTGAATTAGAATCAAAGGTGCTCTGCATGCAGGGTCCAGAAGGTATCTGGAACCTTGAAAGGTTATTTATTGTGAATGATGGTAATTTTGAGTACGGTACTTGTAGTGATATTAAAGCATTCAGATAGTTGTTCTGGATTTCTAATCAAGGATTACATATGAATCTTTATATGTGACGGCTGTAAGAAGGAAACAGAAAAGTTGCTGGAATATATTGATCACACAATTGCTGAAATTCCATGGGGTTTCTTTGGTCAGTTATTCTAGGTGTTCCTTATGTCCTTTGGAATACATGTAACAGTCTGATATTCATATACCCTGTACTTCTTACCATTGTAGAAATTCTATTGGAATTTATTCTTTTTCAACCCTCAATGTTGCCTTTTAACAACATCACATGTCTCATAAACTTGTGTCCATGAAAACGTCAAGAACTGAATAAAAAGACTTTGCTCAGGTTCAACTTTTGTTGGAAACCTGACTCATGATGTATGAATTCATGAAACAAATAAAAAGAAATGATATCTAGAAGCATGTAAATAACCTTGGAGTACACACCATCTTTATTGTTGTCATTATGTACAAAGCAGTGTATAAAAATATTTTTTCTTATACATGATAGTATAATCGTATGAATATTTGGCAAGGGCAATAATGGAGTGCAGAATGGTGGAGCGATGCTACTTGTGCTCGATTGTACTCATTTGTTTGTTCATCTGTATACAAAATGCTTGGCTTTTCGACACATCAATATTCTATCAATATTCTGCTTAAAATTTGAAGAAAATAATACATGTATTGCTGTTAATACATAAACAAGAGTTTAGTCCAAAACCTTATTTTCAGTAAGGGATACAATATTTTTGTTTGCATAATAGCTCAGAATTAAAAGAATTTTGCTTTAAAATGTCTGTCAGATTTGCTTCATATTTTTTTCAAACAGACATGGGAACTCAATATACTCCTGTCATGGCACTAATTTCCTTTGGCAAGACATTCATATAAATATGCCACTCTCTACCCAGGTGAAGTAATTGGGTACCTGGTAGGAAGAAATTCCTTGAATGGTTGAGCATCTCATGGTAGCTTAGCTAAAGCTGGCATAATAGTATTGCAGGACACTCCTGGAGAGCAGAATACAAGGTGGCCCAGAAAGAATGCAACACCTTAGATCTGCAATTTCAACGACATCATTGACACAATATCACAAGGTTTTTTTTGCTTTATTGGGTAAGGTGTTTTTATTCTACGGCTATTTTTGTGAGGCAATGTCATTTTAAAAATTTGCTACTTTTGCAACTGTAGTCATGCTTGAAGCAGTGCAAAAATTTGTGTATGATGGCTTCTCATACAGCCAGCTTTGTTGACAAATGCATGACAGCTCTTGCTTTGAAAACGAAGACAAAATGAATGAAACAGAGATAGTATGGAAACCTGTCATGTTCAAATTTCACGCTACTTAAAGAATGACTACAGTTGCAAAAATAGCACATTTTGAAAATGATATTGCCTCACAAAAATAACCGTGCAATCAAAACGCCTTGCCCCAAATTGATGATCTTGGTGTCATTTTACTTGGAAAAGAATGTTTTACCCAATAAAAAAAACAGGTTATTGTATCAATGATGTCTTTGAAATCGCTGATCTCAAGTGTTGCATTCTTTCTAGGCCACCCTGTTTAATACTGATGAGGCAAGCCTAGGTAAACATTCTGTATATAATCTAGTTATGTCTTGATTTATAGCACCTTGTTTAAATCTTTCCTCATTCTAAAGAAAAAAAAACATGTTAGACTGGTAAAAAAACAATTCTAGGTAACATTGTACTTCTCAGAAATGGCCAGACATTTTTAAAAATGGGGAAGGCACACTGAAGAAAGGCACTTTTTCTGTTGAAAAGGGGAACAAATGTAACTTTAGGAGAACATAACGATGCTTGAAAGGTAACTTCTGTAGGTTTGAAAGGGCAGGAAAAGTATCCTCCACAGGTTTTAAAGGACAGGGGGGGGGGGGTTCAAGGAAAAACTGTAGCTGTAACTTGCTTTAAGTGGCATATCATAATGGGGCACTGTTTATGATTAGAATTGATCTTTCTTGTACTAACTGAAAATATGTAATTGGAGTAAGTGGAAAGCATTTTTAAAATGGAAAAAAAAATATTATTGGGGTGCTTCAATAAATCGAGGGGCATTTCACCCTCCCCAGCTCTGCAAAGCCTAATATATCTTCAAATACCGGCAAATGATAGTGGTTTAGCTGATGGTCCTGTTAAACGTATTTGCAATCAAGCTGTTCTGAGTAAGGAGCATGCCATTTCATTACAGTCTATTATGAGTTAGCGACAACCTTTTCAAAGAACAGCAGAAATATACAGATCTCTTGTTTTTTATGTCGGCATTTCTTGTGAAGCTCTTTTGAATGTCTATTTCTTGGAGACATTCCCATTGGCCAGTGCTAGGGCCTCTTGACTCTCAGATTTGAAGCACACCTGCAGGAAAATTGGAAGACAGAGAGAAGGGGTAACCAACATAAAGATTATCTTCTATCAAATGCTTTTAAAACATGCTTCATTTTACTCTATGTATCAAACTTATAAAAACTTGCAGAGAATCATAGTGTAGCAACTTTAGGTAAAATGGAAACATGGTATGGTGACTGGTAAAAATGTCGACTTCCCATCTACTCGTCTGAGTGAAGTAAACTAGACGAGATGCAGTAATATTCTTCTCATCTTTTCTTTTGATCACCAGAAATCAATTTCGGCAACATCCAAGATAATGTCTTTTTGTCCAAATTATGTCTTCTTCAGTTTCAAGTGAATCTGTTTTATCCCGGCCGTCTTCTGGCATCAATTTTATTTCTCTATTTCTGCACTAGTACATTAAAATGATTGAAATAAAAGAAAGATGGAAATATTCTTACCGCTTGGCAGACTGCTGCTTTGTTGATTTGGGAAGCCTCTGCCTTGCATGGTTTGTGTGGAATAGAAATATGGAACATTTTCCCCGCCTTGTTTGTCTGCTCTTCTCTTTGCGTTCCATCTGGAACCGTTTTTCTGGTGCTTTCTTTAAAGGTAGTTGAAGTAGGCGGCTCCAGAGAAATAAACCTCTTCCTTGAAAAGTTCGCTTCGGCGTCCGAATCCAGGCGAGAAGACATTTTTGCCGGAGATGAGTTGAAGCGGGCATGAGTGCTCTTGAACGCCTGTGCGTTGACGAACTGGCGAGTCCCAGCGCCGCCACCGGCGCCGAGAGAAGGGTTGGCGGAGTGCGACGAACGCTCGTGATTCTTTGCCGAGTTGAGGCGTTGACCGCGGACCCCTAGTCCATGGGCGATAGCGACGTTGGCTGGTAGACTTGCGTGGTCGGCGAATCCAGAAACGAGGTTTTCATTCGTAGGTGACGTCACTGTGATTGTCTTGGGTGATTTGTAGAGCGTAGGCCCTGTGTGATGCCTGGGACCCTTATGATTTCTGTTTGCGTTGTCGACCGATTTCTTTAAAAGGAAAAGAAATAAGTATACGAAAATTTTAACCATGGAGATACATGTATGTTGGGTTAATAATCTTATAAGCTCACCACACACTATACGATCGGTCTTCGATCCGATTTTGAAAGAAAATGTTATAGCGTTAAATATAAATAGTTCAACACATAAAATATGTTCTGAATAGTTACATAGATACTAAAATCGAACCTACGGCCTATTACCAGCCTTCTAGTCGGGGGAAAGACCAAATCGGCTCCGAATCGTAGTGACGTCAGAGCAGTCCTGCGATTGTCTACGATTTGAAACTGATTTGGCCCTTATTCCGGATATAAGGCTGACATCACACCAAATTCCTACTTTGAGTAGCATTGCCTATATTCAATGCTATTGCGATTTATTTCTAAAATCGGATCGTAGTCGCGATCGTATAGCGTGTGGTGGGTTTTAGTTGTTACATTTGATTATAACCGACAGTAAGTTTACCACCTCAGTGGGCATAAATATCACCCAGACAATAATTTGTATTCATGAGGAGAGGGGACTTCTAGATCTCAATTTGTTTTAAAAGTGGGGCACTGTGGTATATTGGTAAAGGCTTTTGGTTCTCATACGATCCTTCCTCGGTGCTTACATCGTTGGACAAGGTATTCTGACCACATATGTCTCTCGATCTCGACCCAGGTAAATGGCCTGTATATGGCATGCTGGGGTAATGATAACTGCAGGGCTACCCTGGGTATAAGACTAAATAAAAGTTATAGCAGACAGATAAGGAAAAAAGTAAATGAGTTTGGGATGGAGTACTGTTCCAAACCCAACCTTCACCATGTGTTTCATCTAGGCTTATATATAGGGATACCATTTAATCAACCTAATATCAAATAAATCTGTAAATTGCAAGGCAAGGTGGTAATTAATATAATTTCTTCCCTCCAAAATTGACGAAGACATATCGACTTTTGATTTTGAAGAGATACTCAAAGCAATCGTTTAAGCCATACTTTCAACATCTTACCTTAGACAAAGTGATCAATAAGCAAGTCAATATCTTAGATAAAGGAAAAAATAGCCTACATGTATTACTGTTGAAAAGACATCAAGCAACATGACTTTTAGCATTTCATATTGTTTCCCAAAATTTTAAACATTACGGTTCCAACATTTAAAGAGATGTACAATTTGTCCGCAGAAAAATATTTTTGAATGTTATACAGTGTGTTCCACATCCAAGAAACCTCTTCCTATATACCGCTTCCAGTCCTGCGTTTTAAGAAAAAATCACTTCGAGTCTACACTTAATGCTGCAGAAAAGTGGAAATCCACCCTTTTAAGCGTCACAGTAGGGACCACGTCGTGGGTTTTTTTAGTGGAATCCACTCCGAAGTAGTAGTTTGACTTACTCTTTTGAAAATGGATTCCACAGTTCTACACTCCAAAGGGAAGTGATCCCTTACTTGACCCCTAAATGAGTGAATTTTCACTCCTTTACATTTCGAGCTCAGGGGTTTTCTCACCTGTCTTCCCGCAAGTCTGAGATAGTGAGCGGCTTGCAGCAGATGAGAGTAGAAATCTCGGAATGCTGACCCTTCTGATGACGTCACTCCATTAGTCTGATAACCATAGCAACTGTCATCAAGTGTGACCCCAGTGGAAAAGTTTCCCGCCATACCGCTACAATATGATCAACAAAAAACGCGAATAAGAAAATTATTTATACTGATAATTCTAACTACCCGTCTCTTTTAATCCCATCCTTCTCTCTAATTGGAATGGGTTTTTCCCATTTCAACCTCCTTTTATTTTAATTATAAGTTATTCATCTTGTCACTATTTTTTTTAATCCTTTCAGTGCTCAAAATTTATTAGACGATGATACTAATAAAATATCAAAGTAAAACGATAGCCTATTTTAAATATCTTTTTTCTTTTAATTTTTACGCTCCATCTAATTATTTAGCCCTTGGGCTGCCATGTGGATTTTAATAAATGTAATTTCAATTCAGAACGATACAGGAGTACATATAGATCAAATGAAACTCTTCGAATCTTTATTTAGATTACTCAGTAATATATATTATAAACCCCGTACATTGAAATATAAAAAGCACTTCAACCGATAAAAATCTCAGCAACGCCAATTTAGAAAATTGTCAGAACCAGAAAGAAGTAGTCACAGTGTCTCCATGATATTTCACAAAAAAGTTCTGTAACATAACGATACGTTTAGACAAATGCACGATTTACCGCTGTTTATAAACGTCCACATAAAGACATTCATGTGAGTACATATATCCAGCGACCTATATTATTAAAACCACATCGAGTAGTAATTGAAGTAAATAAAATCCACTTTTTAACGGGAACAACTCCAATTTACGTTATTAGCAAATTCCTTTTTTTTTTCATTCGTTTGGAATTAACTAAATTAGTCTTCAGAATAAGTACTTTCGTAAGTTGTCGGCACCATCCATGTAAACTCACCTGTATAACTGCGATGGAATAAATGCCAGGTTATTTGTAAATGTAAAGTTAGACACAAAAACAAAATTAATTGACTGTTATTGTTAAATGGAAATTAGGAAACACAATGTTTTAGAACACTTTTAGTAATTGAAACATGAACGATATATTGATATATTGATAAATGTATCAACGCGTTCTTCTGAAATAAAGAACTATAGTTGCCCAGAATCTGGAATACATCATTATGTGAAAGGGAGATCATAATGATGTGCTTTATGTTCTTCACATCTGTTTGATCAAGGAGTTATTGGTTTGATATGTTGATATGTATCAGGCAATATGAGTTAGATATTGAATAGTATGACGGTGCAATTCAGTGAATCCTTGACAATTCACAAATTCAAATTGTTAGTGCAGCCAATATATCATTTCTGGTTATCATAATGTTTGGAAAAATATGATTCACGATGAAATATATATATATGCATTTTCATCACTATAAACAAAAAGTATAAAAGAAGAGGGAAATACAATTGTGACAGAAGCGACGAAATAGAAGATATTTTAAAGCAATTACCAAGATTAACAAATGCTGAACACCACCAACACGGTCATTTTTTTTTCTTTAAAAACGCATATACATCTACATTATGACATAATTTAACATGAAAGATACATGTACTTATGAAATTTTTCCAGTAAAAATATGTATATCACTTTTAAACAAAGTATCCGGGCAAAGTATCCACGTAAAGAAAATAAAACTTTTCACAACATTCACTCAACAACAAAACCTAGAAAAGAAAACTCAGAAGGTCATAAAACAACAGTGTACCAGAAGATAGGGAGCTATATCACTAAAACAAATAAGAGAATAGAATTGTCAGAGTAAAAATACACCATGTTAGGGGGGAAAATTGCTACCCTATCACTCTTATGTAGACACCCATGAACTAAATAAAGTAAATAATCTAATAAATCTCTTTCCTACCGATCTTCATACTCGCAAAGCTCTTCATCAATCGCCCTCAGCAAAGTGTTTTTGCTTAGACGGGTCACATGTCTGCATCATTCCATTGAGGAAGAGTCAAATTAAAAATATGAGAACTAGTATGAATACAAAAATGATCTGGAGTTTATAAAAGCGTTTAATATACTCATGTTTCTTTTGAAGCGTTTTGCAGAAGTTATTCTTTAAAGCCATTGATAGTCATGTTTTGTCACTTGATTTCGATTTGTCATTCATTCTTGAAAATTGATTCGAAAGATGACTTGCATGAAACACGTAGTTCAAACATGATAATATAATTTATCTTACCAAGGATATATTAATAGGTTATTTTCATAATTTGTAAAGGACAGCCGCATAGAAAAGACCTCCTGAAAAAAAGCGAGTCAAAGAGATAATTATTGTTATAAGCAGAAAATAGTTATTAAAACATTATTAACAAAGCCCAATCCACCCAACGGCAACATTTTCCTTCAACAATTAATGCAATAGGTTTCAGGATTCCACAGTGATTTGCTCTTAAATGCCCATGTGCCAATAGCCCACAAGTTGACATTCTTATCCGGGAACAACCAGTTTTAAGCAATTGAAAAATTAAACAATCAAAGGCGCTAGACCATGGAAAAAACACACAAAATGTCATGTCATTTAAAAATTAAAAAATTATAAACGGGGAGAAAAGTGTGATACCCAGTGTATGTGTAGTGATGAATTTTAAGGCATGGAGTCGTGGAAAAGTGGAACACACGTGATCAATGACGACAGGCCATGTGTAGCCAATCACCGAGTGGGTGGAGTTCAAAGGGGGTGTGTCTTTAGAGGCGGATGAATATTACCCGACGGTCTGTTCGCACTGCCTGAGTCCTTGCGTGCATGTAACTAAATAATGTAGTGCCAAATTAATGCATAACGTCTTTTTATTCATCACTTTGGAGAACTAGCCTAACTTTTCTTTAAAAGAAGTTGAGGGGGGGGGGGGACAGCAATAACCAATAAAATGCAACTTTTTAGTCCTACTTCTGTGTTGTCTGTTACTAAACTTCTCTGCCATACTTATCTTTCGTTCACACCCCCACCCCCCCCCCCCCTTCTCTCTCTCTCTCTCTCTCTCTCTCCGTTTTTTACTCTGTGTCTCTTTCTATATATTTTTTTACCTTTATCGCTCTCTTTCTTTGTTTCATTTCTATACGATCCGCCATTTCTTTTCATAACATGAACGAGTCGCATTTCTTTCAGTAATGAAAGGGATCGGTAAAGAGCCAATCGATTTCTTTAGGTTCAATATATAGAGGAGACAAATCGATTGGACTGCCCTTCTTAAAACACATGAAAGCAAGAAAGAAACGCCATCAAATTACTTTGAATACATTATAGGCCTCTATCCCAGAATTACTTGTTTGTCAAGCCTTCCAATTGAACAGTCAGAGAAAGTTAATTGAACATGATTATGTCCAGAGTATAATGATTAGACCATTATTGGATTCAATGTTATAGTAAAAAACTATTAGTTACGTTACAACGTGTGAAAAATAATTTTAATGGTTATGAGCGTAACAATAATGATGATATGGCACTAATCTTATGGAACTGGATTGGTTAGAATTATGGATTAAAAATGTATGATGAATAATATATTTGTATTCAGTAGTATAAAAATTATTAAACATCATTCAAATGTAGTCATGCTTGAGATACGCATACATGTTTCTCCATCTTGAAAATGAAGAGCTTAATAATTACATTTTCTAGGTGAGGGTGCTATTAATATGCCATTGAACTGCTTTGACGGTTCCATTTATCTAGCCGTGTTCTTTTAATGTTTTGCATCAGAGTGCATTTTATAGGGTTATATTAAAATTTTCACTCTTATCTTGATATCATATTTCCTGATCACAATAGTGAAGATACTTACCCAAAGGCAACGGGTAGAGTATGATTGTCAGTTGTGGCGGGGAAGTGAGTTGCTTTCCAAAGAGCATGCGGTCCATTCGGCGGACTGCCAAACTGCAAGGTACTGTGGTTAGCGTCACCGGCGTTCCCTGATGACGCAGTGGTTGGATTAGTCATCAGAGGGTTGTGGAATGCTGGCTTGAAGCTGTTGTTCGGTGGAATAGCAGTTGATCCTGTTCCGGTTGGGGTGCAGCTCTGAGGTTTGAGTGGGTATGACGTTGCGTCGTCCGTCGCGGTTAATTTGGTTGGCAGGTTCGACGACATAATATGGTCGCTCTCCCGCGTAGGTCTGGGGGCAGACGATGGTCCTGGCACTCGAGAAGAAGGGATACCCATCCAGTGACTATACACCTGCCGCTTTCGATTGGCCGCTTCCGTCAGCGAGCAGTACCGTGGTAAGGACGTCGATTCGTTATGGACTGCAGTATTCTGTGAGGAAACCGCTGGTGGTAGAGTACTTCCTGATGATACACTGGTTGCGTCTGTCCTGCTCTGTTCACTTCTTGATTCAGAATTTTGCCTCTGACGCGACTGTGGAGGACGCTGACCTTCTGATCTCTCTCCAGATGCCACTGGTTGTAACTGCGCTGTTGTCAATCGTGCGTCCTGCTTTGGTTGTACGTTATCAACCTTGAAGCCCGCTTCTGCAGAAGCATCTCCTGCGTAATAAATGCTTCTCTTGCGCCCATAGGAAGTGTCGTGAGCCGCCAATTTTTCTAGGGGTCCTCCACAGGTGTGGAACCTACGATACTGCTCCATGTACTTCTTAGGGTTGTGGTAATGTCGGAACTCGAAATCCATAGTCATGGCCTTCATGCGACTCGCCACTCGCGAGTTCACTGACAACCGTCTTGCCTGCGCCTCAAGGTCGCTCTTTGACGTACCCTTTGTCCTCTGTCCATTTTTCCCAGGTGAGGGCGCCACACGTCGGTATTGCACTTTAGGGTCTGGGACCCATCCACAGAGGTCATCAAGGTATCTGGCAAGATGGTGGGATATTGTTCTGGCGTCCCACGAGAAATCAGGTTCTGTGACATCCTCATCTTCGAGCTCGAACTCGTGTAGTGTTCTTGTGATCGTGCGATCACGGACGAACGAGGGACATTCGACTTCAGCAGTTCCCTCGTCCTCTTCGCTCGATTGTTCTAAGATTCTTGGTGGATTGTGAATCGGGGAGACAGGAACGCTTGCGGATGACGAGCTCGATTCTGAAGAAGACGACGATGCTGAACTGCTGGACGACGCCGAGGCTGACCTGGTTGACGAACCTGTCATGACTGTCTCTCTAGTAAAGACCTAATCCCGTAAGGTTACCTGAACAAAAATTAAAAAAGACCACAATCAATGTATATTCCTAATATAAATATGGATGAATAAATAGTATTCCATATTTCTACTCAAAATGTTAGGAATAAATAATCTAAAAACATTATCGCGACATGTACCGAGGGTTGTTTTGTGTGACACAATCATGTTCCGGCGACAAATACGGGCAATATCTTACACTAACCAACTAAATTCTTACCTTCAACCCTGAACCAAACGCTATATGTGCTTAATCCAAACCCTAACCCTAAACCCAACCTAAAACCCACTTGTAACTCTACCCAAAACCATAAATATATTTGGAAGAAGTAAAACCCGGAGCAAATGTCGCCAGAGCATAATAATAATAATGTCGGAGAAGAAGAGACGAATCGCGAAGCATGCACTTGGCAAAAACAATATCTATATATAGATATATCGTTCATTAATGTGGCACATAAGGTATTATTAGCTTATTGCAACGAATTATTACAGTATCCATTTATATTAAGCGAGAGTGGCACATGTAGATTAATAGCTAGCCAAAGAATGCCGTGCCAGCGCTCGGACCCACGATTTTTGCAGAACAATTATCTTGTCAAATACTCGAACTACTGGACTACGACACCTCTACATTATATCCCTACTATATTATGTTTTTGTTTTTCTCTCATCATGCTGCTTTAAAAGGGTATATACTGAAATATCAAAAATATACATGTATAGGCTAGCCTACAGAGAAACACTCATAATCAAAGTGTGCTACCTATTGATCGTGGTTCAGAAACTTGTGTTTTACTTGTGACAGTGCAATTTGATAGCATATCGATCCTTATTTATTACATATTTGAATATACATTTTTTATGTTAAACGTTATATGATAACACTATGTTCGTTGTTCAAGGGTAAACATTGGACACGTACATCAGTGGCGGATCTACATAGGGGGGAAACCGGCCCGTGCCACCCCCCCCCCCTTTTGAAACCCAACTGGCATAGTTTACCTTCATTACACAGTCTAAAAAAATTGCCCTCTTTATTGTGTACTTTTAGGGCACTGTGCCCCCCTTTTTTAAAACAAAATCCTGGATCCGCCCCTGACGTATATAATATAAAAAAGCAGTAATAGCCCATGAACAGGAATTAATTAACCAAGATAATGTATAGGTGACCTTTCAGGCATTACGCTTTGAGCGACTATATGTTACTTCGTTTGTCTGCTAACACTACTCAGATCTGTGATCTCAATCTCGAGGAAGGGAAAACTTATCCAGGGGCATCGATTTCGAGGGCAGTTGCACCCCCAGTAATTTCGAACTGTGTATCCTTTTTTTCGTTTAATCTCGATGAAAGCGTCCCCCCCCCCCCTCTTCCCCCATATAAATACAATCCAGAAGACAGGTCCTAGAAAATAGTGTCGTAGTCGAGTGGTTCAAACACTTGACTGGAGATGCGAAGGTCGTGGGTTCGATCCCCGGCATGGCACTTAATTATGCCATCAAGCAAAGTATTGTATCTACATTCTTTTCTCCACCCAGATGTTAAATGGGTACCCGGTATAGGATGCGAAAGTCATTGTTGATTGATAAGCATTATTGTGAGCGTCTGCAAAAATCCGCCTTGCTGGAATGCTCCCCGGGCGGAGCGGAGAAGGTGCATACATTGTGTGCGGACAAGCCTAAACCGATGACCGAGGTAATAATAAAAAAATGTCTGTAAAGCGCTTGGAGATATCGTAGATGATTGTATTAGGCGCATAAATCCAGAGTATTATTATTATCATTACTATAAGTCGCTCATAATTGAGAGATTATGTCTCTATATAGGCTAGCTCCTGTATTTAAAGGGCAATCCAACCTTGGTAATGAGATGATTTGTGTGAAAGCAGAAAAATAAGAAAAACAGGATGGTGAAAGTTTGAAAGAAATCGGACAAAGAATAGGAAAGTTATAGATGTTTGAAAAATGAGATCACTACATCTATGTAAATCTCAAATTGGCAATTTGGTGATTCGATTGTGACATATTAATGGACAACTCTCCCATTTGTCGTACACAAAAATATCATTAATTTGCGGTTTTCTTCGAGGCGCTTTTACCCTTGGGGCAGTACTCAGAATATATTGGAGATAGCATATTGTTATAGGTCCTCACGAAAGAAAGAGATCCTACTGAGTAATACATTTTGAAAAAAGTGACATTTTAGTCATTTTTTGTGTTGGAGTGAATGGGGGAGTTGTCCACAGCTACATCACATTGACATTACCTATTCGGCCAATTTGAAATTCCCATATGTATAGTGATTACAACTTTCAAAAATTCATAACTTTCTTATTGCTTGTCCGATTTCGTTCAAACTTTCACCAATCTGCTTCTCTGATTTTTCCTCTTTCTTTCAAAGCAACTTGCTATTAAGGTTGGATTTCCCTCTAAATTTAAGCTGTTGTTGTTTAATCAACAAAATAGATGACAGTCAATAATGACAAGTCTAACGTAATAACATTTATCCGCTTATCACGTCTTTGATGATAACATGACAATCATGACAGCATAAATATACTATATCAGTTTGAGTAAACCTTTACAGCAATGAAATATATTGTGGTATAGGCACATGTCGGCCTAAAAAATACTGATTCAATCCGCTAAATATAGTTCTCACCAGGCGCGCCGGAAGCAATTCTGGATTGGGGGGGGGGGGGGGCAAACAACCCAGGGGGCTCACTATTTTGGAGGGGGAGGGGGTTCATGTCAAAAATTTTCGGAGGTGACCAGAGGTGTACGCAGAATTTTTTTTTTGGGGGGGGGGACAAGACGCGTAAAAATTTTCGAAGAAACTCAAAAGCGAGATAGCGAAGCAACAGAGCTGGTTACGAGCACTGGCGTAAATCACACATATAATCTTTTATTTTGCGAGCGAGCAAAAAATAACCACTTTTCTAAGTTATATACAATATTTTCATTCCAACTCTTCTTCTTTTTCTTCTTCTTCTTCTTCCTCTCCCTTTTTTTTTTTTTTTTTTGGGGGGGGGGCTTTTTGGGGGGGCGAAAATGCATTTTGCCCCCCCCCCCACTTTTTCGTTTGGGGGGCGACTGCCCCCCCCCCCCCCCCCGCTTCCGGCGCCTATGGTTCTCACTGTTACAGGTGTTTGGTGATATACACATTGATATGGATATTACACTAAATCGCGATCATTTCAATCAAAGTCAGGTATTTGAGATATAAGAGTAACAGATGAATAAGCATGACAGAATATTTACTTACATGTCTACGTTATAATATATCACTCCAATTCCAGTATAAGAAGTACATCTTGATTTGGTCTCGAGGCAAGCTTGATTCATCTTAGCCACACTGTTGCAGATCATGCGATGAAAAAAAAAAGTATATATTCCACAACTTTCGGGAGAGTACAGCACTGTATTCGTGTATGTATGCGACTGAGTTTGAAAGTGATTCGACAGTCGTACACCAAACACACGGTGGGTCACAAAATGTCAAACTTTGACCTCAGTCACGTACAAGTTCGGCCTACGTCGAGAAGAAAAAACCATATTAATACTTATCAGCAATATGAAATAAGTCGTACGGTTTCGTATTGAGCGCAGTCGTATAAAAGACGAGTATAGTTGTTCATATAGATCAGTCGAGATCACTGCTGTGCATTGCCCGTAGCAACTCTCCAGGCACGGCCCTTCTTTGAATCAAAACGAATATGCGGTCTCCTTTTGTCAAGTGTCTTTTTTTTTAATGGCGACCGAATAAATCGATCCAACGGAAGCGTCGATCTTCTGATCAGTTCCTTTGAGAGAAGATCTTCACCGTTAACCAGATCCAATCGAAGTTTTCGATGTTTATACCCATCGAGGCTAAATCGGATTATTCCCTTTCACGAGCGACCAATGATGCTTCGCGTTTCACAGCTGCGGTCGGGTTTCTGTTTATAGCAGAAGTATAAAAGGTCTTGTCGCTCAAAGATTTTTGAAAGTCCAGAAAAATTACTTCAGTTGTACAGCAAGAGTACTTGGTCCGCTGTGTCCTCCGTTTGTTTGTAAACTGAATATGAAGCGTAAATGACGCGGGGACATCGATAGCACACGTTTCAATAAAGTCCCTTTTGTTCGATTGTTTGAAGGGGGTCTGATGTTACCCCATCCACTTGTTAAATCGGATAATACTATTGTCCCCATGAGCGCTTTTGGACTGAGCTCAGCAGTCAACACATAGTTAGAAATATAGTGTTATAATAGCGCCATCCGTGTAAAGAATCATATAACTTTTAACCCAAGTGAGAAATTATTTTAGAAAGGATTCATAGAACGGTCGATTACGCGACAGCTGATCTTCAGCCGGTGTACTGTCGCGACCGTATGAAGTTCTCTATATACTCCAAAAAATTCTTTTTTTAAATTCTCTCCCACAATTTCCTTCTCTCCTCCAAGCATACTTTCTGTGATGTCGTCACTATGACCTATAATATCATTTCTTTCCTTCTCTACTCCAAAGATACTTTTTTGGATTTATATGACCTCGATCTCTCAAGTTTTCCTTCTCTGCTTCAAACATTTCTTTGGGGAGAGTAATTATTGACGCCGGCCCGACGTTCGAGAGACAACTCTTGAAAGCGAAAATCTTTCCTTCAGCAAGACACAAAAGGATTTGTGTTTCAACAAAATATCAAAATAATCATAAGGTCACAGTGTGTGGCGTAGCAACTGATGAAGGATTTAGGAGGGGGCAGGAGGCGCGCACCCCGGAATCCTGCAGGATCCGCAACTGAAAGAGTAAACCTTGCTGCCACAAAGTAAATCAACCCATCCACCAACCGAACTTTAAAGACAGTATACCCTTTATTTTTTTTAATGAATTGGGTATGAAATAAAGAATATAAATGAAATTGATGCAAGTGTTTGAAGGAAAACGATCGAGTGATAAGATAGTCATGAAAATTTGAAAGTTAATCACTTTTCATATCGGAATCACTAATATTGGCGAATTAGTCATTCAATGTGACATATACTCACCCAGAAAATGTAAGTTCTCCCCGACATTTTTAAGTGTAAGAGTCGAGGAATATTTGATGAAATTTGATCATTAAAAAGCAAAGTATGCAGGCACAGTTTCATTAATTCAAATTTCAAATCGTGGGTCTGGATATGAACAAAAGATGAAAAGAATTTAAGAGTATATACATGCACAGGTAAATCTGTATTGCATTATGCAGAGTGCAACTTTTTCTAGTACCAACTGTAATAAAAGTGTTGATTTTTTTTCGTCATAAAAACATACTTGTTCACAAATAACAATTCACATTTGCGTAAGAAAATTCTGCATACTTTTCTTTTTAAATAATTTGTTTAAATCAAACATTTATATGGAGTTATATTGAAAAACAGCAGGGGCAACTTACTTTTGGGGTTGAGTATCTCTTTGGCGACAACTCTCCCAATTGCTGTACACTATCAATTTACGGTTTTCTGAAGCGTTGTCTATTGGCTGTATCATACATCACAGTATAATTACTGATTTGTCCGTAGAAAATTTCATTTTGTATAGTGATATACTGATTACAACTGTTAAAAATTCAAAATTTCTTATTACGGGTATACTTGTCCGATTTCGTTCAAATTTTCATCAATCTACTTCTCTGATTTTCTGCTTTCCTTCAGAGCAACTTGCTATTAAGTTTGGACTTCCTTCTAACAACAGTGTGAGAATAGGATCTAGTAGAGATCACCACCTACCCTAATAATATCGGGGGAGGGGGCGCACCCCTTCTTCCATAAGCCGAAGCTTTGCGCTGCTGGGTTTGCTTCATAATGCATACGGACTTTAATGTTTAGAATAGGGAAATTATATAATGCCAGCATTAGCTCCCCCATGATGTGTATTCTTTATAAGTAAATGCAACCCATAAAGGTTCCAGGATTTCGAAATATCGGAGCCCCCCCCCCCCCCCGCCATTTTTTCATTAAAAATATCTTATATGCAATTACATTCCTTTTTTAACGGCGTAAAAAACTATTACAGGAAAACGACGGTTAGTGCAGTGCGTCCAAAAAAAAGTAAACAGTTGGAAAAAGTCTCCCGAAATAAATATTTCTGAATATTTTCAATATATTTTCATTCTTGTAGGTAGATAACTGAGGGTCCCTCCTATACACAATAACACACCAAAAAAATCTGACTAGTTATTATGCCTGAGTGATCTCAAACCACTTTTGTGAAAGGGTGCAAAATTCAGACTTGACATGAATTAGTATTTGTTCTGTATGGTATCAACAAAGTTGAGAACCGTTTGAAATTGACAGTTGGAAAAAGTCTCCCCAATTAAATATTTAAAAATATTTTCAGGAAAAGTTCATACCTATGGTTAGCTTATGATTCTTCTATCAAATGACACTAAAATATCTCACAATATTTTATGCTTGAGTGAGCAAGAGCCACTTTTGTGAAATTGTGCAAAATCAATTCTTGACAAATGTTTGTTGTTGTTCTGGCTGGTATGAGCCAAGTTGATATGAAAGACTTCGAAATTGTATTATTTTGATCATTGAAAGACTATTTATGAAAGAACAGACTTTTTTCAATGTATTTCCTGATATATCCCATCAAAACTTTATGGTTGAGTAAGCAAGCCAGATGAAATTAAAAGACTCACCAAAAGTAACATAATTGAAACACCCAGCAAAGTAGTTGACTCAGGCATAAACTATTTATGGGATGTGTAAGGATATATAGAGAACATAGCCTGTTATAAATTGTCTTTAATTGATCAGAATATGGAAATTTCTAAGCCTTTACATGACTCTCAGCTCGGCTGATACAGCCATGCAGAGCCAATATCAATTCTTGTCAAGACTGGATTTTGCACCCTTTCTCATTATTTGCCTTTGCTCACTCAAGCGTAAAATATTGTTAGATATTTTGGTGTCAAATTTTTATAGAAGAGACCCTATATACTGGTATAAAAATTATTTTGAAACATTTATTTGGGGAGAATTTTTCCAACTATTTTTTTTCTGGGACGCACTGTACAACACTCATTTTGTTTTTCAAGCTGATAATCTTTTAACATATATCATCATAGTTTGTTTAATATAGGTCTTCCCGGTCAAATCATCAAAACAGTATCCAAATTGATGCACAGTCGCTCAATTTCATGTAAATTTGAAGGCTCGTCAAGAGCACAATTCAATCGCCTAAAATGAGCATTCAATTTGATTTTAGGACAAGGATCGCATACTGTTATCATGATTTTGATAGAATAACCATTCAAATTAGAATTTTACCCAATGAGCATTCAAATTCACGGGAGCTTCGGATCGCGAACCTGGGAATTGAATTCATCAACAGACAAGCATCTTCGCGATTTAAGCCAGGGGCGGCGCACCCGGGGGCAGGGGGCACAGTGCCCCCACTTTTTCAAGTACCCCAAAAGTGCCCATTTTATTATTGAAAAATGCCCCTTTTCTCTCTAATGAGTGCCCTTTTTTACTACTAAATGTGCCCCTTTTCCTCTCTAATAAGTGACCTTTCCCCCTTTTGATAAGTGCCCTTTTTCTCCTGAAAAATGCCCCTTTACAAATCAGATAATTGCCACCTCATTTCTCTAATAAGCGCCCTTTTCTGAAAAGCGCCCCTTTTCAAATCTGATAGTTGCCACTTTAGCTCTCTAATAAGTGCCCTTTTCTCCTTCTGAAAAGTGCCCCGTTTCAAATCTGATAATTGCCACCTTTTGTGCCCTCTTCTCCTTTGATAAGTGCATTTTTACTTTTGATAGGTGCCCCTTTTCCCTTCTAATAAGTGCCCATTTTCCCCCTTCTGATAAGTGCCCCTTCTTTACTTCTGATAAGTGTCCCTTTTCAAATCTGATAATTGCCACCTTGTCTATGTAATATGCCGTTTTCTCCTTTGATAAGTGCTTTTTTTTAAACTTCTGATAGGTGCCCCTTTTCCTCTTCTCATTGTGACCCTTTCACCTCGTATAAGTGCCCCCTTGCCATCTCTGATAAGAGCCCTTTCCTCTTCTTATAAGTGCCCCCTTTCACCTATATTTCCAACTATTTGTTTGTTTGTTTGTTTTTTGTTTTTTTTTACAAAAAGAGCCATATCTAGCTTCAAAGAATCGGTGCGGCTCTGCAGAGACCCATATTACTACAACCACAATGTAAGGCATGCAGCGGAGCTGTAAAAGGGGGCACAATACCCCCCCCCCCCCAGCAAAGGATTTCTCATTCTGCTCGTTCGAATGTGCCAATAATTTACACCAAGTAAGGGCAATATTTTCTGAAAATGTCCCCATAACCCGTTCGCTCTTACAGTATATAATGAAATCAACCAGAATACATAAAATATGATATGATATCGGTGTAATCCTAAAGAAAACGATATAGGGTCAATGTACAAATTAAAAGATTCGACATCCCCCCCCCCCCATGAATTTGCTGTTGTCATTTTCATTATATCGCTGTAAATAATGTACAGCTCAAGGACTTCAGCATTAGAAAAAAAGTCCGAAAAACTTTTATCTCTCGCTTCGCTCGCTCGCACATGAATCATTAGACCATTACACACAACTGCTAATAAGGGAAGCTGAAGTAGTGACCAGAACCACAATAAAAAAGGAAGAAGATGATGCTTGATAATAATTATATTAATCAGACTGTAACTTAGGGTAATACCAATGTCACAAAATGGTCCTTTTTCTCTTTATTTTCACCCCTGGTGGGTGCCCCTTTTTCCTCAAAAGTGCCCCTTTTTGCTGGTGCCCCCCCCCCACTTGGAAAGACGCTCCGCCGCCCCTGATTTAAACAGTGGATTTAACAATGCACTCATTCCCTTCGAATTTTCAAATTGTTTTTACATAATAAGATTTAGAAGCAATATGTAAAGTCGTGTTCTTGCAATGTCATGGATCAGGAACAAATTATGATGGAAAATGATATATATTCTACAATAAGGTATAATCATGGAACAGAACAAAGTTGATAAACAAACGCAAGCGCCGCGGAACGATTTTCTGATTATGAAGTGGAGTTATTCAAGCCACGTGAGCATCCCTCCTATGCGTGGGGGAGGGGGGGGGGGTGAGATTATAAAAAAAAAAAAAAGAAAGAAAAAGCAAAGCGAATTGTCAACTTTCAAAAAAATAAGATTAGACTAGAATTTAAAAAAAAGACAGACAAGATAATGTGAAAGTCTACTTTGAATACGCTGTACACAGAAACGATTCAGTGGTCCAATAATTTACAGATGACTATATTTTGCAACAATAAATTGATTTTGAAAACATGAGAATGCGTATATGACGAATAAATGGGAGAAATCAAATTCATAAAGAAGGCAAAGCCGGGCTATTTTTTGTACTTACTTTACCTGTTTGAAAGTGAATGAACATTTACATACTGCCTATACCACTGTAAAAAATTTGTTTAGTTTCTAAACACTTTTCTGTGACAGATTTAAAACACTGCGACGTGTTTATATATTGTACGGGTTTAAGAGCTAAACCCATGTGTTTAAGAGCTAAACACATGTGCCTATTTTTTTCATCTTTCAGCACGCCTTAGGTGTTTACTAGATGAACATGTTTACCTTTTAAATGGTTCTAATGTATAGGCTAAACACCAAATGTTTACAAAATAATCATTTGGTGTTTACAGCTGTTTAAATACTAAACAGTGTGTGTGATTATGGTGTAAACATTTGGCGTTTAGCCTATACATTAGAACCATTTAAAAGGTAAGCATGTTTATCTAATAAACACCTAGGCGTGATGAAAATAAGCACAGAATGTGTTTAGCTCTTAACTTAGCTACAATATATAAACACGTGGTGTTTAAACCATAGTCACACACACTGTTTAGTATTTAAACAGGTGTAAACACTAAATGATTAAGGTGTAAACATTTGGTGTTTAGCCTATACATTGGAACCATTTAAAAGGTAAACATGTTTATCTAGTAAACACCTAAGGCGTGCTGAAAGATGAAAAAAAATAGGCACATGTGTTTAGCTCTTAAACACATGTGTTTAGCTCTTAAACCCGTACAATATATAAACACGTCGCAGTGTTTTAAATCTGTCACAGAAATAAACATGTCACATGTCGCATTTTTTTTTACAGTGTAATAATGCCTAATAATGAAAAGGAAAGTAAAACTCGGGCACGGAATCCGCACCCGAGTCGAAATGACTTTGAATGACACTTTGGTCTCTTTAAATTGAACGACGATAAATTAATTTGGATGTTCGAAGTTTTGGACGCTGGAAAATGAATGTGAATGACTGAAAACTATTATGAGCTAAAACTGCTAAAGAAGTAAACCGGACTAGTATATCGCTTGAATAAGAGCGTCAGTTGAAAATGAATTTGAAAGCTAATTTCGCTAATTTGACAGGGGAACTCTGTACTATTTCCATTTAAAAAAATTATTTTCCATCGTCTGGTTGAGTTCTTGTTTGCCTTTGTTCTACGAAATCAATTCTCTGGGTGAAATGAAGAAATATTTCTACTTAATAATTCCTTTTTCGCCTCTCTTTTCGTTCTCATAAAAAGGTGTAATTTTACAATAATGAAGTTTTACTTATTTTATTCAAAATTTTCAATCATCTAAAAGATTGCACTTCACGAATGTCCATTTTTTAGAATTATGTGGCCTATCGAAATAATTTATATGGTATTTTCCTTGCTTAAATGAAAATAAAATATTACAGTCATTTCATTCATCATCATAGTTTGGTTATCTATTGCCCCACATATAGCGCTGCTCAGATGTCCACGCCATAGGTCCAAAGAGGTCAGTGGTCCACGCCCACATGACCACTCTGAATAGTCTGATAAAGTTTGCAGGCACAAACCTTTGTCCGAGTCGAGATGTGTGCCAGAAGTCTCACTCTGAAACTGCAAGACTGACTATGTAGACTGCATGGTCTGCTGCACTCCATAATAGGCCCTGGACTACATGAGAGGCTGGCAAAGTAAGGGTCGGCTCAGCTCAAGCCTGTATGGAATTAATTGTTTTTAACGGTCAAAATAGAGTCTGAGTCTGGGAGCGCGTGCAGACTACCGGTACATTTGGTCAACAAATCTATGTCAACATGCTGCAAACTAGTACGCGGCCGGCCGTGCCGCGCCGGTACGGCGGCCATGGTATACCGGGTATGGTATACCATATACCAGTACAGTACTCGTAATTGCCTGGCCTGGAGTTGGTGTTGCATCGAGAAGGAAGATGTTGCTTGAATTAGGGTCCAGTGGCCTGATGAATGTCTTAACAGGTAGATAATGAATTTTAAAGACTGTTTCCTTAATCATGTTGTCACTTACTAGACCGAAATTTCTGTCTCTCGTTCGTTAATTAGTGAAGAGCTAACGAACGAGAGACAGAATTTTCGGTCTAGTCACTTACTGGATGCTTGCTTATGCATTTGCTGTGTGATTTTTGTACATGTATGTTGTGCAGAGACCATAGTAGAGTTACATAATGGCGGGTTACATAATGGCGGAAACCCTCGGTCATAGTCATAGGTACATGATAGGCCCTTGTCACATCACCAAGTCATACTGCCTTTGTCAGACTATGTCAAACATTAACTGTTGCAGTTGTCAAAAACACAACAAATTTGGGAAAGAGTTCCTTTTGCGACAGCCCAAATTTGATCCAAGCAATATTTAATTTTCTTAAATTTGCAAGATTACCTAATTCAGGGACTCTTCATCTCTTACTACGCTACAAATTTGAGGTTTCAGTTCCCAGGTCGAAATTCCATTAGAAACCATTAGAGATAAACCAGTAGAACCTTCTACTTTCCACTGGTCCATTTTCTACTGGTTTTAATATGGAAAGTGAATAGATTCAAGTAGAAAACCAGAAGAAAATTATACTGGTTTTAATATGGAAAGTGAATAGATTCCAGTACAAAACCAGAAGGAAATTCTGTTGGTTTCAATATGTAAAGTGAATAGATTCCAGTAGAAAACCAGAAGAAAATTTTACTGGTTTCAATATGTAAAGTGAATAGATTCCAGTAGAAAACCAGAAGGAAATTCTACTGCTTTCAATATGTAAAGTGAATAGATTCCAGTAGAAAACCAGAAGGAAATTGTACTGGTTTCAATATGTAAAGTGAATAGATTCCAGTAGAAAACCATGAGGAAATTCTACTGGTTTCAATATCATGATATGTAAAGTGAATAGATTCCAGTAGAAAACCATGAGGAAATTCTACTGCTTTCAATATGTAAAGTGAATAGATTCCAATAGAAACCAGAAGGAAATTCTACTGCTTTCAATATGTAAAGTGAATAGATTCCAGTAGAAAACCAGAAGGAAATTCTACTGGTTTCAATATGTAAAGTGAATAGATTCCAGTAGAAAACCATGAGGAAATTCTAAGTTGCTTTCAATATGTAAAGTGAATAGATTCCAGTAGAAAACCATGAGGAAATTCTACTGCTTTCAATATGTAAAGTGAATAGATTCCAGTAGAAATCCAGAAGGACATTTTACTGGTTTCAATATGTAAAGTGAATAGATTCCAGTAGAAACCAGAAGGAAATTCTACTGGTTTCAATATGTAAAGTGAATAGATTCCAGTAGAAAACCAGAAGGAAATTTTACTGGTTTCAATATGGAAAGTGAATAGATTCCAGTAGAAACCAGAAGGAAATTCTACTGGTTTCAATATGTAAAGTGAATAGATTCCAGTAGAAAACCAGAAGGAAATTCTACTGGTTTCAATATGTAAAGTGAATACATTCCAGAAAACCAGAAGGAAATTTTACTGGTTTCAATATGTAAAGTGAATAGATTCCAGAAAACCAGAAGGAAATTTTACTGGTTTCAATATGTAAAGTGAATAGATTCCAGAAAACCAGAAGGAAATTTTACTGGTTTCAATATGTAAAGTGAATAGATTCCAGAAAACCAGAAGGAAATTTTACTGGTTTCAATATGGAAAGTGAATAGATTCCAGAAAACCAGAAGGAAATTTTACTGGTTTCAATATGTAAAGTGAATAGATTCCAGAAAACCAGAAGGAAATTTTACTGGTTTCAATATGTAAAGTGAATAGATTCCAGAAAACCAGAAGGAAATTTTACTGGTTTCAATATGTAAAGTGAATAGATTCCAGAAAACCAGAAGGAAATTTTACTGGTTTCAATATGTAAAGTGAATAGATTCCAGAAAACCAGAAGGAAATTTTACTGGTTTCAATATGTAAAGTGAATAGATTCCAGAAAACCAGAAGGAAATTTTACTGGTTTCAATATGTAAAGTGAATAGATTCCAGAAAACCAGAAGGAAATTTTACTGGTTTCAATATGGAAAGTGAATAGATTCCAGAAGAAAACCTGAAGGAAATTCTACTGGTTTCAATATGGAAATAGATTCCAGTAGAAAACCAGAAGGAAATTTTACTGGTTTCAATATGTAAAGTGAATAGATTCCAGTAGAAACCAGAAGGAAATTCTACTGGTTTCAATATGTAAAGTGAATAGATTCCAGTAGAAAACCAGAAGGAAATTTTACTGGTTTCAATATGTAAAGTGAATAGATTCCAGAAAACCAGAAGGAAATTTTACTGGTTTCAATATGTAAAGTGAATAGATTCCAGTAGAAACCAGAAGGAAATTCTACTGGTTTCAATATGTAAAGTGAATAGATTCCAGTAGAAAACCAGAAGGAAATTTTACTGGTTTCAATATGTAAAGTGAATAGATTCCAGTAGAAACCAGAAGGAAATTCTACTGCTTTCAATATGTAAAGTGAATAGATTCCAGAAGAAAACCTGAAGGAAATTCTACTGGTTTCAATATGTAAAGTGAATAGATTCCAGTTGAAAACCAGAAGGAAATTTTACTGGTTTCAATATGTAAAGTGAATAGATTCCAGAAAACCAGAAGGAAATTCTACTGGTTTCAATATGGAAAGTGAATAGATTCCAGTAGAAATCCAGAAGGAAATTTTACTGGTTTCAATATGTAAAGTGAATAGATTCCAGAAAACCAGAAGGAAATTTTACTGGTTTCAATATGTAAAGTGAATAGATTCCAGAAAACCAGAAGGAAATTTTACTGGTTTCAATATGTAAAGTGAATAGATTCCAGTAGAAATCCAGAAGGAAATTTTACTGGTTTCAATATGGAAAGTGAATAGATTCCAGTAGAAATCCAGAAGGAAATTTTACTGGTTTCAATATGGAAAGTGAATAGATTCCAGTAGAAACCAGAAGGAAATTCTACTGGTTTCAATATGTAAAGTGAATAGATTCCAGTAGAAAACCAGAAGGAAATTCTACTGGTTTCAATATGTAAAGTGAATACATTCCAGAAAACCAGAAGGAAATTTTACTGGTTTCAATATGTAAAGTGAATAGATTCCAGAAAACCAGAAGGAAATTTTACTGGTTTCAATATGTAAAGTGAATAGATTCCAGAAAACCAGAAGGAAATTTTACTGGTTTCAATATGTAAAGTGAATAGATTCCAGAAAACCAGAAGGAAATTCTACTGGTTTCAATATGGAAAGTGAATAGATTCCAGAAAACCAGAAGGAAATTCTACTGGTTTCAATATGGAAAGTGAATAGATTCCAGAAAACCAGAAGGAAATTTTACTGGTTTCAATATGGAAAGTGAATAGATTCCAGAAAACCAGAAGGAAATTTTACTGGTTTCAATATGTAAAGTGAATAGATTCCAGAAAACCAGAAGGAAATTTTACTGGTTTCAATATGTAAAGTGAATAGATTCCAGAAAACCAGAAGGAAATTTTACTGGTTTCAATATGTAAAGTGAATAGATTCCAGAAAACCAGAAGGAAATTTTACTGGTTTCAATATGTAAAGTGAATAGATTCCAGAAAACCAGAAGGAAATTTTACTGGTTTCAATATGTAAAGTGAATAGATTCCAGAAAACCAGAAGGAAATTTTACTGGTTTCAATATGTAAAGTGAATAGATTCCAGAAAACCAGAAGGAAATTTTACTGGTTTCAATATGTAAAGTGAATAGATTCCAGAAGAAAACCTGAAGGAAATTCTACTGGTTTCAATATGGAAATAGATTCCAGTAGAAAACCAGAAGGAAATTTTACTGGTTTCAATATGTAAAGTGAATAGATTCCAGTAGAAACCAGAAGGAAATTCTACTGGTTTCAATATGTAAAGTGAATAGATTCCAGTAGAAAACCAGAAGGAAATTTTACTGGTTTCAATATGTAAAGTGAATAGATTCCAGAAAACCAGAAGGAAATTTTACTGGTTTCAATATGTAAAGTGAATAGATTCCAGTAGAAACCAGAAGGAAATTCTACTGGTTTCAATATGTAAAGTGAATAGATTCCAGTAGAAAACCAGAAGGAAATTTTACTGGTTTCAATATGTAAAGTGAATAGATTCCAGTAGAAACCAGAAGGAAATTCTACTGGTTTCAATATGTAAAGTGAATAGATTCCAGAAGAAAACCTGAAGGAAATTCTACTGGTTTCAATATGTAAAGTGAATAGATTCCAGTTGAAAACCAGAAGGAAATTTTACTGGTTTCAATATGTAAAGTGAATAGATTCCAGTAGAAAACCAGAAGGAAATTTTACTGGTTTCAATATGTAAAGTGAATAGATTCCAGAAAACCAGAAGGAAATTCTACTGGTTTCAATATGGAAAGTGAATAGATTCCAGTAGAAATCCAGAAGGAAATTTTACTGGTTTCAATATGTAAAGTGAATAGATTCCAGAAAACCAGAAGGAAATTTTACTGGTTTCAATATGTAAAGTGAATAGATTCCAGAAAACCAGAAGGAAATTTTACTGGTTTCAATATGTAAAGTGAATAGATTCCAGTAGAAATCCAGAAGGAAATTTTACTGGTTTCAATATGGAAAGTGAATAGATTCCAGTAGAAATCCAGAAGGAAATTTTACTGGTTTCAATATGGAAAGTGAATAGATTCCAGAAGAAAACCTGAAGGAAATTCTACTGGTTTCAATATGGAAATAGATTCCAGTAGAAAACCAGAAGGAAATTTTACTGGTTTCAATATGTAAAGTGAATAGATTCCAGTAGAAACCAGAAGGAAATTCTACTGGTTTCAATATGTAAAGTGAATAGATTCCAATAGAAACCAGAAGGAAATTCTACTGCTTTCAATATGTAAAGTGAATAGATTCCAGTAGAAAACCAGAAGGAAATTCTACTGCTTTCAATATGTAAAGTGAATAGATTCCAGTAGAAAACCAGAAGGAAATTCTACTGGTTTCAATATGTAAAGTGAATAGATTCCAGTAGAAAACCATGAGGAAATTCTACTGCTTTCAATATGTAAAGTGAATAGATTCCAGTAGAAAACCATGAGGAAATTTTACTGCTTTCAATATGTAAAGTGAATAGGATCCAGTAGAAATCCAGAAGGAAATTTTACTGGTTTCAATATGGAAAGTGAATAGATTCCAGTAGAAACCAGAAGGAAATTCTACTGGTTTCAATATGTAAAGTGAATACATTCCAGAAAACCAGAAGGAAATTTTACTGGTTTCAATATGTAAAGTGAATAGATTCCAGTAGAAACCAGAAGGAAATTCTACTGGTTTCAATATGTAAAGTGAATAGATTCCAGTAGAAAACCAGAAAGAAATTTTACTGGTTTCAATATGTAAAGTGAATACATTCCAGAAAACCAGAAGGAAATTTTACTGGTTTCAATATGGAAAGTGAATAGATTCCAGTAGAAATCCAGAAGGAAATTTTACTGGTTTCAATATGGAAAGTGAATAGATTCCAGAAGAAAACCTGAAGGAAATTCTACTGGTTTCAATATGGAAATAGATTCCAGTAGAAAACAAGAAGGAAATTCTATTGGCTTCAATATGTAAAGTGAATAGATTCACAAGCACCCAGTATCTATTATGCAAATTAACTGGTTTCTATTGGTTTCCAACTGGAGCCAGTGGGCAACTGGGAAAAAAAAGTTAATTACGCATAGCATCGAACTGGACCATGGCATTAGGGAAAATTGCCGTTTCCATTAACAGATATGGCATTGGAAAAACATAATGGAAATACCAAGTTGGAAAACTGGCACAAAATTTTGTGGCAATCGAAAATACTGGTTTCAACTGGAATCTTTTCCACTTAGCAGATGCGCCAATTGGTTATACAGTGGTTTCAGTTGGTATATATTTTTTTACTAGATTTAACTGGGTTTATACCAGTTTGACTCAGCATTATTTATTTTGAATGTACACTGTATAGGCTCTCCTGGTTTTTGATGGTTTTTACTGGTCTTTAATCCATTTGAATTAAATGGTTTTTATTGGTTTGACTCTTTATTTTGATACCCTTCTTCAAACCAGTATTTGATTAATTATGTTGTTATGAGAGATATGCCAATATAAGTATTTCACATATGTATTTCACTTCCAATCTTCCATGTTATGAAAGATAATTATGTTAATGTTATATTTATTCTTGGGAACCTACACAAACAAGCTATGCTTTCCAGTAGGTTCCTTTTTCATTTCATGATTTTGTACTTTGTAAATCATATTGTTTTGTATTGGGAATGAAATGAAATAAAACCTTGCATCAATCAATCAATCTAACTGGTTTCTATAGGTAATACAGGCCTTTATCAAACCAATAGACTATTCTGGTTTCTATCGATTCCTTACAGATTGACTCTAATTTCATGCCCTTAATATAAAGCACATAGTCTCTGCTGGTTTTTACTGGTCTTTAATCCAGTTGATTTAAATGGTTTTTATTGGTTTGACTCTGTATTTTGACACCCTTCTTCAAACCAGTAGAGTCTCCTGGTTATAACTGGTTTCTACTGGTCATACAGCCCATTTTTAAAACCAGTAGACTACTCTGGTTTCTGTTGGTTTCTTACGGATTGACTCTAATTTTATACCCTTGATATAAACCACATATAGACTCTTCCTGGTTTTTGATGGTTTTTACTGGTCTTCAATCCGCTTGAATCTAATGGTTTCTATTGATTTGACTCTGTATTTTGACACCCTTCTTCAAACCAGTAGAGTCTCCTGGTTCTAACTGGTTTCTACAGGTAATACAGCCCTTTTTTAAACCAGTAGACTACTCTGGTTTCTGTTGGTTTCTTACGGATTGATATACCCTTGATATTAAACCACATAGACTCTGCTGGTTTTTGATGGATTTTACTGGTCTTCAATCCAGTTGAATCTAATGGTCTCTGTTGGTTTGACTCTGTATTTTGACACCCTTATTCAAACCAGTAGAGTCTCCTGGTTCCAATTGGTTTCTACTGGTCATACAGCCCTTTTTAAAACCAGTAGACTACTCTGATTTCTATTGGTTTCTTATGGTTTGAATCTGATTTTTTACCCATATAAACCATATAGACTCTGCGGGTTTTTGATGGATTTTACTGGTCTTCAATCCAGTTGAATCTAATGGTTTCTATTGGTTTCTATGATTTGACTCTGTATTTCCGCACCAGTAGACTCTACTGTATTTCAGTGGTTTATACTGGTCTTAACACCAGTGAGATCTAATGGATTCTATGGGAATTCTGCTGGAATCTGTTCAAATTCCCGTAGAAACCATTAGAATCCTAAGACCAGTAGACACCAGTAAAATGTCCTCACTGGTTCTACTGGTTTCTATTGGAATTTCGACCTGGGTATATACTATGGCAATAGATCAGGTTGGAATCTTTCGCATCGAACTACTTCCTCATTTATCGAGCAATGCTCATGAAATTTGCCACACACATTGGTCTTGGGATGGAGATGTGGAAGACATATTTTTTGAATGTGTCGGAATCTGCGTTGCCTTGGTAACGGCATATTATGGCAATAAATCAGGTTGAAATCTTGCACATCAAACTACGTCCTCATTTCTTGAGCAATGCTCTTGAAATTTGGCACACACATTGGTCTTGTGGTAAAGATGTGCAGGGCATATTGTTTCAATGTGTGGCAAACTGCGTTACCATGGTAACGACATATGGCAATAAAACGGGAAAATATTGCACATCAGACCACTTCCTCATTTTTTGAGCAATGCTCAGGAAATTTGGCACACACATTGGGGTAGGGGTATTAATCACCTTCAGTGATATTCTAGTTTTTTTCGGGTGGGGGGGGGGGACAAAATTTGCCAACAAATACACCGAAAATTTGTGCCCCCCTAAGCTACTGATTCGATTCCTGACTGTCAGTCATGATGCTTATTACACCAGGAATGAATAAACAAATACTTGTCATTGTTTTTCTCATCTTCGAATAGAACTCCAGCAGCATTTTCATGGACAGCAGGAACATGGAGGATAAGAAGAAACCTAAGAGCAAGCGGCGTTGGTTTATTCTCCTCGGGGCTCACATATCCCTATTAGTGTATGGAGCTACCTACCGGTCCTTTGGTGTCTTCCTGGTGGAATGGAGGAGATACTTTGACTCCTCTGTGGCAGAGATTAGCGTTATTGTGAGTGTTCTTTCAGCCTCTGTCCTCCTTTCAGGTGAGTGTAAACCTTTAGCAACCACCTATACATGTACACAAAGACCACAAGCCATAAAGACCACATTTATTATGTTCTATGAATTTTGTTTCCTTTGGAAAAAATAGGTTCAAGGAACACTGACTAGATCTATAAGATCACTTTTCTTTTCTATCTTGAGCAGTCTTTATCTATACTGGTTTCACTTTACTATTACTTATACATGTACAGTAGGGCAGAAGATGCACATTAGGGGCTAATGTTTTAGAAAGTGTGAAACTGGTGGTTGGGGCAAATTTAAAAAAAAAAATTCAGTCACAGGCTTTGAGAACTTCCAAATGGAAGGGAAATGTGGAAGCAGGTTGATTAACAGATAGACTGATATCATGTAGATTGAATCATTGACCGTATGAGTAACTTGGTTTTAGTCAATCAATTGATGCACTTTGTATTTGTCTCTGATCGTAACCTACATTTCCCTTTAGTTTTCATATGACCACCCACACTTCTTTTTCCATTTTTTCTTTGAACTCTCCTTCCTCTCCTCCTGCTCTTCATCTTTCTTTGTCTTAAACTTTTCTCTCCATCAGGCTTCTTTGCTGGTCCATTGATGACAAGATGGGGATGTCACAACACTCTTCTAATTGGAGCAGCCTTCTCTGTCACTGGTACCATAGCCAGTACATTTGCTGATTCACCAATAGTCCTGTGTTTTACATCAGGGTTTCTCCCAGGTAAATTTCGTAACAATAGAACATCAGCGCATGCAGGATTCTCTGACTAGGGACACCGGTGTCCAAAAGTGTTTAAAAGTGATGCCAACCCCTCTCCCTTCCCCCCCCCCCCCCCCCCATGAAGAAAAAAGTCATCACATTTTCACTGATTCCCACGAGTCTCAAAATTCTCTGAAAAGCTCCCCCCCCCCCCCCCAACAAGGAGGGTCTAAAATTTGGCGGGGGGGGGGGGGGTCACAAGAGTACAGTTTACTCAGCTGTGAATCATAAATATGGAAGATTGGCTGTGGCCCCTGTGCCCCCTCCACCTCCTCCCCATTTGTCACCATTTAAGGTCTAATTTTGAGATATTTCTAATAGGCGTAGATAGTACTTTTGTATAAGAGCCCCTCCCCCCAAATGTTCCGGAAAAATCTGCACAATTTTATTCAAAAGCTGATCCCTTCTAGAGAATTTGTCAGTAACTTTGCTGAAGCCTGGAGCCTGGAATGTTCTTCGGGCTCCAACAGCACCAGCCTACATGTATCTATCCAGCCACAGAGTCAAATTTGGATCCTTCCTAGATGCTTGTACTGCACTGCAAATCAATTCAAAATCAAATCAAATCAATTTATTGTAATAAAATCCACAATTTTGGAATATCATCAATACCAGGAAGTGCAAAAGAAGAATCAAAACAGGTTACAAATCATTAGTTGAAATAGAATGTTAAATCATTACTTTAAAAAGTCCAGGAAAATGCAACAGTATAATCAAGTAAATACTCTTCCTTCTTTACAAATATATTACCTATTTTGAGCCTGCATTACTTATTCTATCACTGTACATATAACAAACAGAGATCTTACTTTTTTTATAATCACTGTATACTCTGCATTATATATAAAACCTCCAAGTTCCCACACTTAAATGAAGGTACTTTCGTTTTTCTTTTCACAAGGATGGACACATATGCATGATAAAATGAAGTGCTATTGTAATATCTTTGGCATGCATTTCAAATATTCGTGTATAAATAACTTTTGCATGCATGCAAAATATTGTAATATCTTTGGCATGCGTATATATATATATATATATATATATATATATATATTTGGCATGCATGCACATACTTGTATTATTGTAATATCTTTTGCATACTTTTCAAGTATTAGTATAATATTTTTGACATGTATGCCATATAATTAGTGTAATATTTCATTCATTAGCCCCCCCTCCCCCCCCCCCCCCTTCTTTCATGTAACTTGTACAAATCTCTACATATCTTACTTCTCTGATCTCTTATTTTTTATTTCATCACATTAAGGTTTTGGTGTGGGGCTCATCAAGAATGCCGGCCAGGTGGTAGTGGCCTTCCACTTCAAGAAGGGTTATTCTCGCGCCAATGGCTTTGTCAGTGCAGGAGTCGCCCTAGGAATCATGACTGTACCCCCTCTCCTGCAGCTTTGCATCGACCAGTATGGTTGGAGAGGCGCCCTCCTTATTTCAGCCGGTATACAAGCACAGGTGATTCCGTCTGCTTTGGTAGCAAGACCCCGTGGTAAAAAGAAATCAGAACCTTCTGGTAAGGCACGACATAGAAAGCTAGCATCAGACACTCAAGATGGTGCAACAGAAATGGAACCACTCAATCAGACTCTTGAAACTAAAGATCAGTCTTTACAAACTAAAGATCAGTCTTTACATGAATATGAAAAGGAGGAGAGTGCATCTAGAGAACATATACAGAATGATAGATGTGTGGCTGAGGCATCTGAAAAACTTTGCAATAGCTCTGAGGATAATGTCTTTCAAGATGGGATGAAAGGTACTGGAGATATTGCAAGGACTTGTGAAGAATCAGATTCTGCATCAAAAGTAGGGGAAAAGTGCACTGCTGCTGTAATGCATACCATCTCTTCAGGAAGCGAGTCACTCTCTGTTCCAAGCATTCCGGAACCAAATTCAAATGCCACATT
Organism: Heliocidaris tuberculata; assembly: GCA_025618425.1. Lineage (NCBI taxonomy): Eukaryota > Metazoa > Echinodermata > Echinoidea > Camarodonta > Echinometridae > Heliocidaris > Heliocidaris tuberculata. The sequence goes on from CM046848.1 coordinate 10,187,152, forward strand.
GGATGAAACAGTTAATAGTGATACTAATGGCACAGAGATACATATAGATGAGGCACAACTTCAGAAAAAGAGAATTAGTGACAAGAATAAATGCTCCTGGTTCAGTCGATTCTTCAAATCCTCTGGATGGCCTCTCTTTCGGGAAAGCATCGGTTTTACACTTTTCCAGATCTGTCAGGTGACCATCGGTGTATGCTATACTGCTATCATGACTCACTTTGTGGCTAGTGCTGTGTACTCTGGGATTGACGAACAGCCAGCCGCATTCCTTCTCTCTGCTCTCGGCATAGGTAGTCTGCTCGCTCGGCTTAGCAATGGTTGGGTTATCGATCTGAAGCTCATCTCTCCAGAACACCTTTATGCACTAGCCATGGCCGTCCTTGGAGTTAGTACTATTCTCAGTAGGGCATCACAGGCCTATGGCTGGTAAGTTAAAAATGTATGCTTCATAAGATTATATCAGCTATTTATATATACCAAGTGAAAGGTAAGAGTTAAACTGCCAAATTATTCCGTAGAGAGTAGAATTAGAGATGGTGATTATTGTGTGTGTTAGTGAGGCAGGCCATTACTGTCACTACCAGGACAGCTCCGGCGTAAAAGCACTCTGAATAGCGATAGTGCAGACACTCTCACCAGCAGGCTCTGCATGGCCGATGTTAGACTGATTGATCAGACAATTTTTGCTTCTTGAAATGCTTCTGTGATATTCTTAAGGCCTAAAATCATTCTTTCACAGGCTAATAATATTCTCTTGTAGTTCTCTGGGTTTGATTTGGGATTATGAGAAGTGGAAATTGATCAAGTTCTATTCTGCCCTATCACCCGTTCCTTTGTAGTTTGAATCTCTATACATGTACACACACACACACACACTGGTCTTGCACATCCACTTTCAATGGATTGTATACCTGTAAAAAGTGCCAATCTCTCTCTTTCGTTCAATTTGAGTTTTCTGTTCTGAATTATGCAGTTTATCTAATAGCTGATATTACTCAGAATATCCCTTTGACTTTTCTCTATTTGTGGTGAATTAGAATATGAATAAAGGAACAGTGAAACGACCAGTCTCTGCAAATCACACAGTAACTCGATTCACCCATTGACTTTGTAAAGCAATACTTGTGGGCGTAACTAGGAATACATTAGTAAACAGGCCTGTTGCCTCAGCCAAGCACAAACGAAAACTTTTCCTAAAAAACCTGGTTGAGCAAATAGTCTAGGAAAAAAGTTTTAAAATTCATTCATTCATATTTAATCTTTCTTTTAAAAAAAATTTAAACAGTTAAACAAAACTGTCTTGTTTTTTCTAATTGTTAAACAGTTTGAAAAAATGTTGACTTGGCCCTTATCCGTACACTGTACCTCTGTGGATCCATGTTACTTCATAACCCTTACAAATTTTTGATTGTATAACCTTTTAATCACTTCACTTCTGTCTAACTCGAATTGGTTCAAGTCCAGGATTCCCATCTCTTTAGATATTCTTTGTGATTGAAATGGCATTGAAAAAAAATACATAGGCTACTAATTTCAGGACAAAGGTTGCTCTTGATAACCTCAAAAGTTTGTCAGGTTTTTCTTTTGACCCACACTACAGTAGCAAGTAATACGGCTCAAATACAAGAAAATACATTAACCAAATTCCGCATGTATAAGATTAAATATTGGTGATTTATAAAAGTGGTCTGATGTATGTTTTTTGTGGTTTCTGACAGTGATAATTCAGTTTTGAAGCTTATGTGTAAATTTCCCTTTTCTTTGCAGGTACATCTTTATAGCATTTCTCTTTGGGGCTTCAACTGGGCTTTTGAAATGCCTTGTTCCTGTGGTCCTGAAGAAATTTGTAGGGGTGGAGAATCTAGCCCCAGGCATGGGAATATTTACAATATTTACTGGAATAGGGGACTTTATTGGACCTATATTTGCAGGTTAGTGAGTTTAACAACTTAAAGAGAAACAAAAACTATTTTTGAAACACCTCCATCACTATGGAACTGATAATTATGAAGTGTGACGCAGAGTGGAAACTCTCCGACCCATATTCAACTTAATCACTTAAGCCCGATGTAAAGTTAAAGTTGTGTTAAACAAAGGGTAAATTTCGACCTATGTCTAACCTCCTTTCTTAAACTTGAGTTTAAACCCAGTGTCAGGGTTAAATTTTAGTAGAATATGGACCTCCTTGTTTAAATGATCTGTGAATATTTTGGGTCTAATATGATGTGTGCAAACTCCAAACTGGTCTATTGGACCTCATACATTGAATAAGTTATTGAACTAAAGAAATAAAGAATTTTTTCCATGTTCCACTACCATGAATATAATACAGTAATTGAAATTAATATGGGCAGTAAGTGATAAAGATGTGTGTTAGCTTTTTTTTTCCATGGAATAAGTAATATGTACATGTATAAAAGATAAGACATATAAGGATAAAAATGATCATACATGTCCAGGCCCATTGCTAGACTGCAATTAGATTCTTTTCAATGATTTATATACTGATAATTATGGAAATTATTATAATTTTTGTAGTCAAAATTATGTAATTTTAATAATCATAATTATATACTTTGTATAATTTATTGTATATGTATTGCACTTACAGACTATTATGTTCTGATTTCTTTTTGTATACATGTACTTTGCTTTTTTTAGCAGTAGTTATGTTTTGCTCTGATTCTGTTCGGTTAACTTACAATCCTTTTTCAGGATTTTATTTCAGTTAAAGGATTGAAATATATACTGTCTTGCCTCGCAGGTGCTCTCTACGATGCTAAGGAAACATATGACGTGCCCTTCTATGTAGCTGGCTCTCTTCTTGCTGTGTCGTCGTGTATTCTCTTGCTAGAGCTCCCTCTTAGGCAATGTAAGGAGAAGTACCAAGGATTGAAATCACAAGAGACAGAAGCACACGATGATACAATGGTGTAAGATAGATAAGACAGAGAGATGCAAGTACAAATGAAGATATAGTTCATTCATTTCTCTCCTATATTCTAACACTCCTATAATTATGTTCTGATAAAAGCTTTTACATAGGTCTCGTGCATTTGCTTCTTGTAGCAGATCTAGGGGAGGGGAGCATAGATTTAGACTCCCCCCCCCCTTCAGCAAAGCACAATAAGTTGAAATAACTAGAATTTTTAAGCACAACTAATATGCACAAATAATATTTTTATTGTATTTAAATATCTCCATAGTTGCATCTACAAAGTATCAGAATATAGGGGGTTCGGAACATGGGTTGTCTGCATCATCAATCTGAACATTCATTTTCAATACCATAAACAATGAGATGCACCATTTTCTGACAATATATAATGAAAATTAAAATAAACATACAAGATGTATAACAAAGTACACTGGAGGGCAAGTGTATCCAAAGTATAGTTTATCTTGTATTTTATATTGGTAGCCCGGAGTGTGGACATGCACAAATATCAAGTAAAATGACACTTTTGTTTTCATTATTCAATATATGTTTTTACATATATGACATAAATTTAGCACTATCTTCTGCTTTCCCAAGGTCAAAGTTAGAATTTATGATATTCTTTATTTTGATTATGTTTTTATGTATTATATGGGAAAATGTATAGACTGTTATCTTGAATTTGCTCTGGATCAAATTTTTTTTCAGTTTAAATGTAATTTTCACTATTTTTAGATAGTCATGATAGTAATGTATTAAATTAAAAAAAAAAGGATTTTGAAACAAAACTTTCTGAAAGTTTTAAGAAAAATGGTGAATATCCTTAGAACTTTATTTTCATTGAAAATGAGACTTCTGTTTCATAATCATATTTTATCCTATCCTATACCCATTTAAACCTCTATACATGTATATCCTTACTTGCAATAACCAGCAGGACTGATTTTTTTATCATATTCTTAAAGGTAGAAGATAGTTTTGGGAAGCTCTCAAAAACTTTTCGTGAGATTTCTTTGATTTTACTTAATAAACAGCACGGTACTAACATAACTAAGATGCTGTGAAGTTTTTTCCTCCTCAAGTGAAATATTTATCGAATGAGAGGTGAAAAGTAATAAAAATCCCTGGCCCAAAAAAGAGGGGATGTAAATTCAAACAACGGCCACACACATTACGCACATAGGGATTGCTGTGTGTTATAGAATACGCTGCACACAGTGCGAAGCGCTGGTTTATTGTGCGGGGAACCTTCGGGTGGATATGGTCTTAGCGTGAGGCAGTGAAAAGCCGTTACCAAGCGTTTCTTACAGATATTTACACTAAAATTTGTTCGAAATCGTGAATGGAATGTTAAATAATCTCGTACATGTGTCTTATGATAAAAGGAGAATAGTATGTGACTATGTTAGATAAGTTTCTTGCCAGCCTTGTTTTTGCTACCGAGACTGTCTGTGAGCTTTAAGAGGTGAAAGAAATACCTTTGATCCTGTATCTTGGAGGGGAAAAAAATGTTAACATGGTGGGTATCATGTACATACAATATTTTGCAAATTATATTTCATGTACATGAAATATTTTGCAAATTAGATTAGTCAGTTCTCTGCATCATGGGATAGTAGTTCATTCACATAACTATTAATTGAAAGGTTGAGAATATGAATACTTGCCTGATGTGTATGTGCTTACATGTAGATACGGCATTTTATGTGTATAGTTGTTTTTCTCAACCCAGGTTTAATAAATGGATACCTGGTAAGATTCATTTAGTGTCCTAAGCCAAAGCAATTTATCTACAGTTGTCTGTCTTGACCCATGTATGGTAAATGGGTACTTGTTTAATGTTATTTTTGCCACTTATATGTACATGTATGAGGAGCTAGCTAAAGCTAGTGTGATGACTTCCATAAGTGCAAAGTGTTTCTTTGTTTCACCAGTATTATGTGTGTGTGAAAGTGTGCTGTACAAGAAGCAATAGTTCTATTACAGCTCAGGATATTGCGGTAATGTATCTATTAAAGGCGCTTCCTCCTTGTTGCAAAGTACCAGTAATGTTGAGATATACTTGTTTGATAATGAACATTAATGTAGACACTAGACAAGTTAAAACCCTCTGGAGTGCAATACATTGATTAATTTATATTGTCACACATTGTCATAACTGAGAACAACAGAAACTGTAAAATTAGTCTGCTGAAGTTTATGTGGAAAAGGTATAATTGATATTGTTGTTGGGGTTGTTGCACATCCCAGCTCATCGGCTTATGCTGACGAACCTTCACTACCAATTTCCTTGGATTGATGACATAGTCAAATATATTTTATAGTATTGTTATCATTATCATCGGTGATATTGGGAGCAGCCTGTTATAGGTGGTATTAAGCTTCCTTTCTGTAAGACTTATGAAACAAAAACAGGGCCCTCTTGCAATAAAAAGTTGAGATTAAATGCAACTCAGAAAATTAAACCAGGGAAATTTCCCTGATTAAACACAACTTGATTTTCAACCAATCAGGATTGTGCCTGTGTAGCGGCGCAAGACTATAGCCATCACTATTTCTGGCGGCGACGTGCAATCATGCAGTAATCACAATAACTTTCTATGGATTTGAGATAGAATCAGTAAATTAATACCACAGGTACATCTCTTAAAGGTGCATGTCAAGTTCAAAAATGAGTTGAATCTGATCCAAGGTCAAAAGGTCAATGAACTTTCTGCAAAATGCACTAATCACACTAACTTTCTATGGATTTTGAGGTAGAACCACCAATTTCATACCACAGGTACATCTCTTAAAGGCTCGGGTCTAGTTCGAAAATGAGTCGAATCTGATGAAGGACAAAGATCAAGATGTGAATGAACTTTCAGTGAAAATCACAACACATGCTATAACTTTTAGTACATGTACCTTTAAGGTAGGATCACCAAATTCAAATCACAAGCATCTCTTGAAGGTGCATGTCATGTTTGTAAATGGGTCAATGTAAATGGTCAAAAGGTCAATGAACTGTCAGTGAAAATCACTTCACATAACTTTTTGTACCTTTGAATTATGATCACCAGATTCTTACCACAGATAAATCCCTTGGAGGCACAGGTCAAGTTTGAAAAGTGGGTAAAATCTGACCTAGGTAAAATATGAAAAGATCCCTAAACTCCATTGAAAGCCACTGAACACAGAAATAACATATGCACAAAATGCACAAATAGCATTGTCTCATTTTCCAGGGATGAAATGTATGTAACACCTTCATTATTCCTTTGTATAATAAAGCTGCCTGACCAAAGTTCACCTTCTGATTCACATAGCGAGATGCAGGCGAGACAACGCTTGGCGTTTACCTTGTTAGCGATGTTTATGTCCTAAATTCAGTGATTCTTTTCTTTGTATTACCTCTGAACAAGTAGGCTGTATCAGAAACCACTTGAATCTCACAATGGGTTAACAGTGATCAATAACATCTGTTTAGAGAGAATGTGCTTTGAATTTATAAACTGTAGAGTACATGTATGTTGTATGTTTGCATCTTTGGAGCAGATTTTAGCTTGCAGTGTGGTTTTTGATTGGGTCAAATTATGATTTGGTCATGGTCCACATTAAGGCACCCCTCCCCCCCCCCCCCCCCCCCCCCCCCCCCCCATTTCTGAGGCAAGGCCCTATTCTTCCCTTTCCCCCTTTTGGGAGGATATTGTTCATGAAGATTCAATACATTTACTACTTATACATGTATGTCTTGTTTATGTTATATAGGAAAAATGTGAAGTAAAGGAAATCCTATTACAACTGATGATCTATGCAATTCTCTACTGCTGTTTCTACCTCAAGGAATATGTCTAAATATTTGTTTCACTAAATATGGGAAAATGTGACATGAATAATTTTTTTGAGAGAAGATAAATACTGATGATGTATGCAATTCTCACTGCCATTGTGTTCCTCGTGAAGTTTGATATATACAACAGTACCTTTTGTATATGTATGAATGCAGGGAAATGAATATTACCTGATTACAAGCAAATTGCTCATTTTCGTGTATATCTTGTCCCTTTTACAATTTATATTTATGCTGTTAGATTTGATTTATGTCCATTTATCTGTCTATCTGTCTGTCTCTTTCTTTCTCTGTTTCTCTTTCTCTCCATCCATCTTACTTTCTCTTCTCTCTCTCTCTCTCTCTTCCTTTCTCTTTTGTTGTAACTCCTAAATATCATGTCTAAGTCGTTTAACATGAACAGAGAGGTCATCGTTAACAACGAGTATGCTACATTTAACGTTTATTCTGTCCACACGGTCAGTAACTACAATGGAGGATCCCCGTTGCTCGTGTCTTGAAGTTTCAGACTGTATGAACTGACTCGTAATTTCGAAACAGGGGCTCCACTGCCGACCCTCTGTGCATAATAACCCTTGCGGAGAAACCGATGAACTTGTATAGTTCTAGAAGCACAAGCGAGAAGCGTTTTGTCAGTGATTTTTACCGACAAATTTGCTCTCAGCCAATCAGATGCAAGGATTTCAGTAGCTTATAACAGTTGTCGGATAAAAATCACTGACAAAACGCTTCATGAAACGCTCCCGTGGTCTCGGCGATAAGTACAAGCTCGCTTGTGCTTCTAGAACTATACAAGTTCATCGGTTTCTCCGCAAGGGTTATTATGCACAGAGGGTCGGCAGTGGAGCCCCTGTTTCGAAATTACGAGTCAGTTCATACAGTCTGAAACTTCAAGACAACTTAAAGTTTTGAAAATACAAGCTCCCTTCGTGTGAACCTTACTAGTGCTTTGACTAACACCAACCATCTCTGGCATGAAGTAGAGGGACAATTGATTATACACTAGTCTTCTTACCCCAGACTCAATTTAACAATGTCTCATGAGGAAAACATTTATTTTCAAGTTCTAAAACAGTTAAAACTTTTGATTCGGTTTTCTTTTGAAGAAATAACGGTCAGTACTCTATTTTTACTGTGAATTTTATCTTCTTTTTTAGATGTGATGAGAATAATGTATTAATGTGAATGAATGGAATGGATCAGTATATATAAATTTTATATTACATATTTGATATGATATATGATATATGACATATATATGTATGAACTGAATCAAATTATAATATTGGAAGACAGTCATTTGTGTCGGTGTGCTTTATTATTCGTCATTTCTAATCTGTTTAATATCTAATGCATAATTTTAAAAAAAGAAAGACCCAACGTTGGTAGCCCTGTCTAGTTTTTTTTTTTTTAAATCTTTTGCAACTTTTATTGGTTTTCATGATCTACATAACAACAAAAATCACATTACAATCAAACCAACTAATCAATGATTGACATATAAAGAACATTAACAATCTTGCAACAACAAAAAACAAACAAAAAAAACAATTTAATGGTGGGTAACAACTTTACTACTGGGACCGTCTACAACAAATGTTCAATAGGGGACCACTTTCTATAATGAAGGTGTTCTTTATTCTTTCCCTTTGCAATAATTAATTCTGTATATTTGATGTTTCGAATAATAGCAATAAGACCACCTAGATTGACTACCGAGTTTTTACATTTCTGATTATATATGTATCTTTTATATAACAATACTAGATGGTTCAACAACATCCTGTGAGGTCCTTTCCAGTCTTTTATGAATCCCAACATTACTCTTCTCTGAGTAAAATCCTCAAACGAAGCATGGAATTTTAATCCAATTTTGTCCACAAACTCATGTCTTAACTTTGATACAACATTGCAGTCATAGAAAACATGTATAGGAGTTTCAAGGGATGTCTGACAGAAACAACAACGTTCACTTTCCACTATTTTCATTTTGTACAATCTGTCGTTAGTGTACAAAATGTGTAAAAGTTTAAACTGAAAAGCTCGCATTTTAACTTCTATTGTACATTGGAATGGTAACAAATAAATTTGGGACCACTCCTCCTCTTGAACCCCATACTGGATAGAAAACTTGTGTTCACAAACAGATCTAGCTTTATACTCACTTACAAAATCTATATATATATTCTTGGTCTTGAACTTGTGAATCTCTGATGACAAAAGTTCTAATTGTTTCTGTTCTTCATCTACGTTACTCCAAAGCATTTCAAGTAGCAAATGATTAAATGTACTCTTCCACTGTCTAATTATTGACTGCACAATTGCCATATAAATTATTTAATATACAAGTTTGATACCCCTCTTTCTTTCCAAGATTCGAATTGAACAATTTTGCCATTAGGATTGAAAAAGCCCTGTGTAGTTACTCTACGACACTATATATCGCATATACATCTATATTTACACTCTAATTTGTAAACAATTGAGTTGCATTTTATTAATTGACTTAAACGAAGTTCCAGGTGGGAATAACCAGAGGCGGATCCAGGGTTGTGTCAATAGGGGAGGAGACAAAAACAAAAAAACAAAAAATCTGAAAAGCATATACAAGAGTAATTTATCACATTTTGTACATGTAGTACATGATTTACACAAACAAAATCTATGACAACCGAGCAAGCGAGTAAATAAATGAATAAAAAGAAAGTAAAAAGAAAAAATATCAAAATTCGAAACATATGACGGAATTACGGTAAACGTCAATTACCATAATTATATAGGTGCTAAACTTTGGAACAGTATTGAAAATTAGTTACATCATGTATGTCATTCAACAATTTTAAAACCCATATCAACCCGTTGACAACTGAAATGATCTCATTACCATTGGCTTTATACAGGGACCATCTGGTTCCCGTAGGCAATGGGTTAATGAACTCCCGGTAAAATGAATTATTATTTTATCAGACGCAGTAGCCAATAGGCTGACATACTACACATGGTTGATGATCTTTCTGTCCCCCTACTTTCTTTTTTCCCCAACATCTTTACTTGCCTTTCAATTCATGTCTATATTTTGTTTTTATACGTCTAGAGTACATGTTATTGTATTTTTGTTTTGACTTGTCATCTCGATTTGTGTGTAATATTGTTACTTTCTTGTGCCTCATTTTGTTATGTACTTGAAAAAAAGAATATGTTACGTGGGAAAATAATCTGAACTTTGATCTTTATCAGATTATTAGGAGCTCGTTTGTAGGGAAAGAAGGCACAAGTGAGACATTGAAAAACTTTCTTTGATGGTTTTTGATGCAAATTGCGGAGGAGTTGGATCTGAAGAAATTAAAGATCAAATCACTTGCGAGATTTGTTTGGACAGATTACTACATGTACATGTATAATTGAGGATGATGTAAGCTATAACTGTAATGTCCCATAGAGGCCTTCATAAAATATATAAATCGTCCAACTTGATACTTTTGAAAAGAAGAAGAAGAAAAAAAAAAGAGAACTGTAATGTTTCCATTTCAAGACGTTTCCAGAATCGAATACATACGTCAAAATATTCCAGTTGATCAAACCGTGTAACAAATTTCTCTTATGTACAGATCCTTCTTAAATTTCGAATATTTCTTCTTTCCAGCATATATACATTAAAGGTACAATTAAGATGGGAAGTGGCGACGATGCACCACCTCTGTCGGCAAAAAAAGAAAAAAGGAGGGGATTGGGAGAGAGGGAAGAGGAAAGGGAAGTGGAAAAGGAAGACAAAAGGAAAAGGAAAAAAGAGAAAGGAAAAAAAAAAACAAAGAAAAGAAGGAAATGAAAAAGAAGGATGGAAAAAGAAGGAAAAACACTGAAAAATTAATATTCGGGCGAAAGGCGTCCGCCCCCTTCGTGAAAATGTGCCCGTACGCCTAAAGGGAATAAAGGGAATATAATCATGCGGAAGGAGAATATGAGAATGATAAGGATAAAAGATGGTGAGGAAAGAATTAGAAAAACAATTACGGAAAAAGAAAAAAGAGGCGGTTTCATGCGGCCCGCCAAAGTGACTAGTGATGAAAAATCCCGGTTGTTCAGTTCTTGTTTCATGCAATATGTGGATACTCAATACATAATCCTAACTGTTGGTAGGAATAAATGTATCAAATCTTTTTAACGGTTGCTCGCAAATAGCATATCATAATCTGTTACCCTGCATCTATACCATGTAGAAAACCCAAAAATCAAACAATGACAAAATAAATAATCTCAGATGGGCCATTCGGGTATGTAAGCATAGGCGTATGAGGCGGTGGCAATGGGCTGCAGCCCCCCCCCCCCCCCCTCCCCCTCCCCCTCTTGAGGATTTTCAAAATTCCGATATTCGGGCAACCACCGCTTTATATTCGGGCTGTAAATGACACTGTGATTGTTGAGGATGGGACACCTTTATTAATTATGATTTTTACACCAATTCAGTCATCAGCTTAGGATGCCCTCTTAATTCGACCGCTCATATTTGTTGATGCATTTTCGGGCTCATGCCATCCATATTCGACAAATGGTTTAAAAACAGAAGAAGAAAGAATCAAAGAACAGGGGCGGTATTCTGAGATTCATTTTATCTCAGATAAAATCTGAAGTCGGTGAAATAAGAAATAAAATACCCTTTAAATATTTTTAAATCGGTATTCTGAGAACCATATTAGCGAGATTTTATCTCATCTAAGACACGCCCATTTATGATGCTTTAACCAATAAGAAATGTCGTTAGATTTTACTTTCATCATGCTCAGCCAAAAGAATTGCTCTCTACCAATCTCTGGGCAAGAAAAACACAAAATATTGATGTACTATGTCAATGATGTTTAATAAAGTCAATTCAATTCAATTCAAAGCGCAAACGCGATTTTTGCTAGGATTTCATGAAAATGACTGTGGTACTTTCTGATGTTTTAAAAGACCATCACAAGCATTATTGCAAGTGTGATATTAGTTGACAAAAATCTTGTAATAGGATTCGATAAACATATGAGAATGTTGCTCGAGAAATATAGTCAGTACTCAGTATCTTTTTGTTTATTTTGATCGCACGACTAACACCATACTTGTCCAAAAATATCGCACTCACCGTGCATCCTAGAGATAAAAATAGCCCCTAGCCTATTTTAAGTTTTATCTTATCTTTCCCACAAATATTATTGGCGTAAGCGTTTAAAGCTGTGCGTGTCATGCGTACAACATGAATAGGCACGCAAGAGGTAGAGACTGAGATAAAATAAGCTATAAAATGTGGTCTCAGAATACAATAAGATGAAATAAAAGATTTTAGAGATAAAATGATGCTCAGAATACCAGATATATACAATAACTGTTGGACCAGTGCTGTCTTGTTAATCACTTTGTGTAAGATTTTAATTAATTTGCCTGTAGTCGTAACCCGACGAACAACGCGCACAATTTCGTGGGGGGGGGGGGGGGGGCTGACGTTCTTGCCTGCCTTATAAACTGTCCGATTATTAATTTTTGCGATTACAATGAGAGAAAATGTTGACACTTTGGTAACTACAGAATTTCGTCATCAGAATATACAAGATAAGTACCGTATGGAAGGACTGTACCTAAAGTGACTTTGTCCGAATGTAATTATTATTTTTTTGTTTGGCATATGTGACATCTAATATAATTTTCTGACAGAAATTTTGAATATGATATCGATTCGATTCAATATTGCTTACGGTGAGGTGGTCGTTTTGCATGTATAGCTGATGATATTCAGGCAAGCAACGTCAGCCCCCTGCCCCCTCCCCTGCGGAAATTGTGTCCGTATGCATATACCAATATAAGCAAAATATGGCAAGAGAGAGATCCTCCTCCTTCTTCTTTTTCTTTTTCTTCCTCTTCATCTTCTTTTTAATTTTATTCTTCTTGAGTTCTTATTTTTCTCCTCCTCCTCCTCCTCCTTTCGTCTTCTTTTTCTCAGACTCATCCTCCTTTCTTCTTCTTCCAATTCTTCTGCTTCTTCTCCTTCTTCATGGATCTAGGCTCGAGAGTCTACTCTGGAGTCTAACATGTCATTTATATCTTGATCTAGATCGAACTCGGCTTAGATCTACATTTTATTTTATTTTTCTTTCTTTCTCCTTCCTCTTTTTCTTTTCCTCTTTTGCCTCCCTGTAATTTCCACACATGCCCAGCCCAGGAGGAGTTCCTGGAACTATTCCTGGAGATCTAGATCTATGTCAGTATTTTTTAGTTAACGTTAGATCCAACAGTTGGACCTAACTTTGTTGATCTGTCTATTATTTAACTTAGGCTAGATCCAATAATACTATAGATCTAGTAAAAAGGTAGAATAGATGATCTATAGATCTAGATCTAGATTCTAACCTACTTTAGTTGGAGAGTCTAACGTTAGACCATGGTCATGGCTAGACCTAGTAACGTTAAGTCTGCCGTTTGGTCTAGACTGAGTAAACCAACCAACTGTTAAATCTGATGATGAATAGATCATACCCCCACTAACAATGGATAATTATGCCTGTTTACGCCCGTGTTCATTCCTGAATTGAATTCCTACTTATTTTTAAATCTTGATCTAGATTCTAACTGTTACATCCAACAACAGAATAAATCAGATTCTAGAGAAATGTTAGAAAAGGTAACTTCTACACAGGATCAGTTTTAACAAAAGATTATATCTGTTAGGTCTAGTCCTCGACCTAATCTAAATCTTTTTAATTGGTGGACCTGTTTATATGTTGTTAGCTTTAACAACTTAAGTTGGATTTACATTGGGTATTTTTTAAAATTACTTTTACACCATCTAAAATTTTGCCTGTATTTATTGAGGGGGGGGGGGCAGCTCAATAATTTACAGTTACAGTTTATATCCAAATATTAAAGGGTACATATAGGGAAAATATATAGACTGAGTCAATCTCTCTATTATACGAACTAAACTAAGTTCAATTTTAGTTTGCCATTAAAGGCCTCAGCTTTTGCAACCTAAAAATGAGCATGTGATGATAGACCTCAGACTATAAAAACAAAAATGTATTGTGGTTTCCATTTCAGGTACAAGTGCTGCATAAGGATGACTAACTTGGCTTTCAAGATTAGACAAAGGGGGGCTTCCTACTCGAAAAAGACCTGATGCAACAAGTACCCAGAAGGTGTAGTAGCTGCATAACATTTGAGGCCATCACATGTATCATCTATATTACGGGTGAGATTAGATATTAGCTTTAAAAACTGCCTTTTCTTGGGAATATACACAACTAACTTGACTAACTTGTTTCACAGTAAAACAAAATATGTTGGGAACGATTGTCGTAACCATGGTAGTGTCAAGAAGACTTCATTCAATATTTAGTGAAGTATCAGCGACACTTTCATGGTGGAGAAACTGAATTGTAGGTTTAGTTTTTCAGGGTTACACCATGTAATTCTTTCAAGGAATAAGAGCCCTGAAAAGGGCTGGTGAGCTCCGCTAAGAGCTCTGTGGTTCTTAAGAACCACAGAGCTCTTAGCGGAGCTCACCAGCCCTTTTCAGGGCTCTTATTCATTTTTTTTGGGGGGGGGGTGTGGGGGGGGGGGGGTATTTGGCAAATCAGAGGGGACAAGAACTGTTCTTGCGACTGCCCCCCCCCCTCTTCTGTAACATTTTCCCTGTCTTCCCTGATAATATCTATACACTGTTTGCTTCATGATGTCATTGCAAATTCAGATATTGTTTATTCGCCACTATACAATAAGATACGACTATATTTTTTCTTCCAGATTCATTATAAATCAACTTTCAAATCATAGACACTTTTTAATAATTTATACATGTGTGTATAGCAAGACCTTTTCATTATTTTCTCTCCAGATTGATGAGGCATTGGCACTGACAGGGAGGACCCTGAAGAATCTCCCAGACATTGGCAGTCACAGATGAATGTAAAGAATTAAGAAAAAGGCAAAGATATATCACTATAAGGGGGATATTGAAAATAAAAGTATGATGAGGAGAATAGTCTATTCTGTGCTACTCATCCTTACGACAGATATCAGACACCAAAAAGGGCAAATACATGTATCTAAATTCTTATATTTAGCAGCTGCCCTTAGTGGGTCATCATCATAGGCATGAATTTGAGGATTTTTTTTTCTAAAATTGGCAAGACTGAACAGTAAAATTGCATATGCTTTGCTGTTTTCATTATCCAGTAAGTTAAAAAGAATACCCCCCCCCCCAAAAAAAAAAAATAAAAAAAAAAATAATAATAATAATAAATAAATAAATATAAATAAATTTCCATTTGAATTTATTGCTTACTCTATAGTTAATATATTGCTTCTTATTTCTGAAAACTTAACATTCTGCAAAGTTTGTATGTATGGAATTACACAAGCTTATCTGTAAAGGGAAGAGGGCAGTTTTCAGTCATTAGATTCCCATCAATTACAGATTAACTATAATTTTGAAACGCGAAAGACCACACTAATCTCAAAGTGATAAAGGAGCTCCGTGACCAGCCCCCCCCCCCCTAACCACCTTTCCTGACTTTACTGATAAAATCATTATATTTGCACTGCATGCATTTGAGTCTAATTGCAAGTATATAGGAAAACTATCCCATTTGTTTCTGTCATCATAATGAAATCAATCATGTTTCAAAATTCAATGACTGAGAAGCAAGTATTTTGTTTAACGGAGGACATATAACATCATGTTATCCTTAATATTAGAAAACAGCACGGAAGGCAAAAATGGAAATTATGATCGCCAGAAACATATGAGAAGAGTTGTCCGACACTATAAAATAATGTCACCACTGTCACATTACAATTTCTCCAATTTGATATTCTCAAAGAATTTGTTATCTTAACATTAACAAATTTCTTATAGTTTGTCCCATCATTTTCACATGTTCATGAATCTAATGTGATCTATGAATCTATGAATTCTCAAAGAAAATGTTATCTCAACATTCACAAATTTCTTGATTTATTGATCAGCTTATTTTATTTATTAAATAATTTAACAAAATAAAGAAGCTTGGTAATGAAACTTTTTTTATTGTTGAGTTTCAAGGCGTCGTATGAATGTCTGAAGAACCATGCCAGAAATTGTGCAATCTACATGATTGTTCATTACATGATAGATAGAGAAAAAGGGCATGCTTCTAACATGTCTAAGATTTCTCATCAACATGCTACATGCACTTTTAAGTACTTCCAGAGCAGAAAAAAATAGTAGAGAACTAAAATAAAGGAGAGGTATGAAGGAAATTAGAATGAAATTGCTAGATAAAGATGGTTTTTATGGAGAAAAACAATTAATGAGTCCGGATATGTGCCAAGAATATATCTGAAAATGAATGTTTCCATACGATTGATTTGGAGTTAATTATTGAATCTGAATGGAAGGAAACTTCAGTTATAGAGAAGTTGAAAGAAAGGGATTGAGAGGAAGAAAGAAGAAAATATGAGTATACATAAGAAAGCGAAAGAGAGAGGGAGATGAATTATGGATCAACATTGAAAGATGATTTCGAAAAAAAAGGGTTTCAGTTAGAAAGGGGTAGGGGGCTGAATCATGTATAAACATTTGTTTAAATCTGGAACTCCCTTTCCCCTTTTCATTCTTTCCACCCTATACCACCCTATGTCTCCCTACTTCGAATCATTTTCTCTCTTTGTCCCAAGCTGTCTCTCAATCTTTTTTTTTTTTTTTTTTTTTTTTTTTTTGGGGGGGGGGGGTCTTCTTTCCTTCTTTCTTTCAATTGCCGTTCTTCTTTCTTTCCAAGTCGGCTCAATGCTACTTTTCTACAATATGGGACCTGTCTGCATATTTCCCAATTTCTTCTCTTACACTCAGTCTCACCTCCCCCCCCCCCCAACCATCTTTCTCTCTTTCTCTCTCTCTCCCGCTCTACTATTCCGTGTCTCAGTTTTACCCTCTTCTTTCTATCTTTTCATTTCCACCATTTTTTTCACCTCTTCCATTTCTTGCCCACCACCATCATCATCATAATTATACAGATCATTAAGGGTTCTGCTATTTGCAACAGTGTGATTGATGACAGAGATAATATTTTTGTGGTTATAATCTACCACAGACTATGACTATATAAATATTTATACAAAGAAATACATATTAAGTATGGCTACAAGTTGTACACATATTGTAAATATTGTCAGGTTTAGGCTTATTAATTTGATGTAGAATATAAGCCTCGAAAGGGGGAAATGACATGCAAAACAGCACATTTTTCGCCAAAAAAACCCCAACATTTGCACATTCATCAGAGTTGTAAATTTTGAATCTTCATGGATGGAATAATTTGTCATCTTTCATGGGAAGTACTCTATTTGCAGTGGTTTTTGGTGTAATATAAATATTTATGTAAAGAAATACATATTTAGTATGGCTACAAGTTTTAAACATATTGTAAATATGTGTCAGGTTGGTTAGACTAATTAATTTGATGTAGAATATAACCACGACAGTTCAATAGATTTAGTATCCTCAAAAGGGGGAAATGACATGCAAAACAGCACATTTTTCGCAAAAACCCTTAACATTTGCACATTCCTCAGAATTGTAAATACTGTATTGAATCTTCATGGATGGAATAATTTGTCATTTTTCACGGGAAGTACTCTATTTGCAGTGGTTTGTGGTGTATACTGTTGGTTAGATAGAACAATCAAAATTACAATTATGTCTGTAATGATGACGTACAAAGTAGGGTTTTTAAAATTTTTGTTCAGCTTTTTTATTTGGGGGGGGGGGGGGGCTGTAAGAGGGGAAGGATGGAGAGTACGCCGGGTCTGTCAGGGTTCTGATGAGTAAGTCTCTGGTATCATCTTACAACACGTATTATATAAGAACGTGAATGTAGGAATATCATGTTCAACGTCAGTGGGTTCTTGTACTGATATGTCTAGACTGCATGTTTCATTGATTCTATTCATTAACAGTAGAACATTCTTCAGTCTGATTGTGAGTCAATATACACTGTCCTTTTAGAATCATTCATTGATTATACCTGTCCTACTGTGAATTTGGAGGTCACACACTTACAATTCAAAATTCAACATTTCAGTGTTGAAAAAAGAACCGCACCAGAAACTGGAATATGTTTTTCGAAGTCCCTCTCCCACGCAGACATGAGTTCATTGTACTTTTCAACCGACACTGTTTCTTGTTACTTCAAACAGCAGGTACCATAATACATGTGGTTCTAAGTTAGACCTCTGTCATGTCTACACGAAAATGGTTTTATGTCTTCAAAGTTTAAATCTAAGGGTTCCATCTTATGTGTGCATTGTGGTGAAAGTTTGGATTTTTTTATGTTGAGTAATTAAAAAATTACACTGGCTATCGCTGATAATGTACATGAGTAATTATAACTCAAGCCATGGGATTGATTGCGCGGACGAATATGTTCCGTAATTATTCATTAATATTTTTACAAATGCCCCAGCCCCAGCTATCCATCTTTAAGTCAGCATAGATCGATGTATCAAAGATGCGTCTACAATTTGGAAAACAGATCCATTTGCTGCCTGAAATAATTCATAGTTTACCATTAGTAAATGTCATTTCCATTTACAAAATCATGCATGTTATTATGGCGATTATACCAGCACTTTATACTAGGCAATGAAGGCCAATCCACAAGCAAAAAATGTCTTTCCCTACTCCCATTTACAACTCTCGTTATGAGTATGCTCAACTCTCCTCACCCTGCGGGAGACTTGCGCCATTCGACAATTTTTTTTTAAACGGACTACTACTTTGAAATGCAATCACCTTGAATATCGATAACCCACATTGTATTATAACTAAATTTCAAATGAGAAGAAGTTGTCCGAACCACAATGCAGGTCTGGGGAAATATGGCCCATTATGAAAAAAGTGGCTCAACTCTCCTGGATCTCCCCTACCTTTTTCCCGACTGTAAAACAGCCCAATTTGTTTTTAATTGATATAATATACAAGACATGATGAAAATGGTTACTCCGATGCAAAATACGCATGCGCTGCAAAATCATCGGATATCGGTTTTAGTGGAATCGTATAGTCTGCGATGTGCTACGACTGCGATCCGATTGGGCTCACAGTCGCAGAGCGATCGGATCGCAGTCGGATCGTGCAGTGTGCGCCGGGCTTTAGTTTTCCTGAATGCCGTTAGATATTTTTAGCACTTCACATGTTTTAACATACAATACAGGGGAAAAGTTCGTGTTATGATTCAACATTAGACCTCCATATTGGTCCTTTAATAAAGACTAATAATCATTAAGCGCCATAACTGGGCGTTGTGGCGTGCGCCTGTAATCCAGCTAACAGTGGAAGTTATAAACTGATTCAGTGGACCCAGGTTCGAGACTGAGTCACGTCTTTCGGATGGTGACGTTAAAGGTCGGTCCCAGACGTAAATAATCATATCTGATTGATACACGTCTGTAAAAACCCAATTACACACACATTCTCTGATTGGTCGAAAGTTCGTCCAATCGCAAGAAGAAGCATAGGCCTAGCCCACTGACCTCAGTGGCCTAGCCCAGTGGCCTGGCCTCGATGCCTACGCATTGATCTCGATGAGCCTACGCCGCATGCGCAGTCCGTGCATGGATAACAGGGCGTCGTTTCACTTGTGCAAGTTCGCCAATATAAACATCACATCAGTTAAAACGCGTGTTAATTTCAATTCAGAGGTTTGTTTCAAGGGATGCCTGTGAACTTGTAGTTATCATAGGTTATGACGATTTTATGAAACGTTGCTCATGTGTGTCAGGGGCCGCGGAGCGTTTTTGAAAGTTGGGGGGGGGGGCAGATTTGATTACACAATTTTCGAACCTTTTCCCCGAGGTTTTATGACAAGTGTCTACTCTAAAAAGTGTGTGTGTGGGGGGGGGGGGGGGCTGCAGCCCGCAGCCCCCCCCCCCCGGTTCCGCGACCCATGTGTGTATCTGTTCAGGCTTTATTTATGTCACTGTTCCTTGAATATGTTCACAGAGCCGTTGCGTTGTACCCGTGTCCCAGGATTTCATTTTAGAGGGGTTGGGATGTGAGAACGCGAAGCGTGCGAAATTGGTGATGAGCACGTAAAGCGTGCTCCCCAGGGGGGGGGGGGGGGTGCAGGGAGGGGGAGTTTTCATCCTCCCGCGCGAATTTGAGAGAAAGATAACGGCTCGCAGCACCTTTTTTAGGCGGAAAGTTAGTTCGACGCCCGGACTGCTTTTCAATTTTTTAGACGCAATACTGCACTGTATGTAACAGGGTGGATGCAGGGAGGGTGAGTTTTCCCCACCCACGCGAAGAGCGAAAGCTCTGACGTTTTATAGCAAATTTGAATGAAAGAGAACGGCTCACAGCACCTTTTTTAGGCGGAAAGTTAGTTCAACGCCCGAACTGCTTTTCAATTCTTTCGACGCAATACTGCACTGTATGTAATAGGGGTTGGTGCAGGGGTGGATGTAGGGAGGGTGAGCTCCCCCCCACCCCCTCCCACGCGAAGCGCGAAAGCTCTGATATTTTATAGCAAATTTGAGAGAAAGATAACGGCCCGTAGTACTTTTTTTAGGCGGAAAGTTAGTTCGACGCCCGGACTGCTTTTCATTTATTTGGACGCAATGCTGCACCGTGTGTAACAGGGGTTGGTGCAGGGAGGGGAATTTCCCCCCTCCCGCGCGAAGCACGAAAGCTCTGACGTTTTATAGTAAATTTGAGTGCATGAAAGAGAGCGGCTCGCAGCACCGTTTTTAGGCGGAAAGTTAGTTCGACGCCCGGACTGCTTTTCAATTATTTGGACGCAATACTGCACTGTATGTAACAGGGGTGGGTGCAGGGAGGAGTGAGTCCCCCCCCCCCCCCCTCCCCTTCCCCTCGCTTCCCGCGCGAAGCGCGAAAGCTCTGACGTTTTATAGCAATTTTGAGTGAAAGATAACAACTCGTATAGCAAACAATTTTTTTAGGCGGAAAGATAGTTCGACGCCCTGGTTGCTGTTTAATAATTTGGACGCAATATTTTCTGTATGTAACAGGTGTGGGTGCAGGGAGGGGGAGTTATTTCCCCCTTCCCGCGCGAAGCACGAAAACTTTGACATTTTAGCAATTTTGACTGAAAGGTTATAACGGCCCGTTGCGCCTTTTTAGGCTTTTTCGTTCTCCCTTTTTTTTTCTTCTCCTTTTTTCAGGGGCTAAATGGGGGGGGGGGGGGTTGCACTATGGAACAGGGGTGGGTGCAGGGAAGAGCGAAGCGCGAAAGCTCTGACATTTTATAGCATATTTGAGAGAAAGATAACGGCTCGTAGCACTTTTTTTTAGGCGAAAAATTAGTTCGACGCCCGGACTGCTTTTCATTTATTTGGACGCAATGCTGCACCGTGTGTAACAGGGGTTGGTGCAGGGAGGGGGCGTTTCCCCCCTCCCGCGCGAAGCGCGAAAGCTCTGACGTTTTATAGTAAATTTTTGAGTGCATGAAATTAAGAGAGCGGCTCGCAGCACCGTTTTTAGGCGGAAAGTTAGTTCGACGCCCGGACTGCTTTTCAATTATTTGGACGCAATACTGCACTATGGAACAGGGGTGGGTGCAGGGAAGAGTGAGTCCCCCCCCCCTCCCCTTCCCCTCGCTTCCCGCGCGAAGCGCGAAAGCTCTGACGTTTTATAGCAAATTTGAGTGAAAGATAACAGCTCGTAGCAAACAATTTTTTTAGGAGGAAAGATAGTTCGACGCCCTGACTGCTGTTCAATAATTTGGACGCAATATTTTCTGTATGTAACAGGTGTGGGTGCAGGGAGGGGGAGTTATTCCCCCTTGATCTTGATCTTGATCTTGACTGATATGGTTGATGTACAAACGCCTGGTGTGGCTATCCCGTACATTAGGGCAGCAATGCATGATGTCGGATGCATACCTTTTTATTAATCAAATTTATAATATTTTCAATTTTTGGATCGTTGGGGCCTCTCTTATATTTAATCATCTGAGAGTTGATTCCATATGGCGATTGTCCTTGGATACAGAGACTGCTGGTAGCACCTCTTACTAGCCCTTATATGGTCGTAGACATATTTCTTTAATGAATGCCTTAATGTAGTTGGTTTCTTCTGAGAAGAATTGTTATTTTTGAGATGTTCAATATTAGTGGGAATCAGTCCGTGAGTTTCTTTGTAGATGATGAGGAGGCGAGCTTTGCATCTCCTTCCTTCAAGACTTTCCCATCCTAGGCTTCAACATGTTGGTAACACTGGCTGTTCTACTATAGTCATTGCATGCAAACCGTGCAGCTCGTTTTTGGACCTTTTCTAACACTTGTTTGCTATTCTGCTGACATGGGTCCCAGATAGCATGACAATTCCAAAAGAGGACGTACCAGTGCAGTATAAGCTAGAGCTTTGGTTGATGTGTCGCAGCTGTATAGATTCCTTCTCAGAAGGTCCAGCTGTCGATTGGCTTTGTTAGTTATTTCATTTATGTGCATGGTCCAAGACAGATCCGGTGCTAACTCAACGCCAAGATATTGATGATGAGAGACTCTACCAAGCGTGTTGTTGCCCATAGAATAGTTGTATATAAGGGGCCTTGTATCAGGGGCGCGAAGCGCGAAAACTTTGACGTTTTAGCAAATTTTGACTGAAAGGTAACGGCCCGTTGCGCCTTTTTATATAGGCTTTTCGTCTCACTTCTCCCGCTTTATCTGTTCTCCCTTTTTTTCTTCTTCTCTTTTTTGCAGGGACTGAATAGGGGGGGCAGTGCCCCCTGCCCCCCCCCCCCCGGCTACGCCTATGGTTAGTCTATGACTTTCGTTCGAAATTTCTAGATGTTTTCGCGTATTCTCGAAGAATGGATCAGGTTCGCAAAAGCAAGGCGAACCGCGGATTTTTAAATATTCTTTTAAAATCCACTGTGGCTTTCCATAGCACGAGGCACCTCGATATGACCTCGATATCTCATGGTCACTGACCTGCTCATGGTCCGTCTGTCCATGCGCCGCCCATGCCCAGTCGATGCGTTTAGCTCTGCACGCATCGATGCTGCCGGTGCAGTGCCACGCCGAAGTTCAAGGGGCCGGGGCAGCGCGCGCTAGCTATAGCATATGCATGCACAGCCAATTATATCAGCAGATCAGATGCATGTGCCGGTATACGGTGCCAATTTCCAGAGTGATCGAGCAGACTGTACTACGAGGTAAGTACGGTAGATCATATACCGTAATAACCCCTTTTGTCCTGTGTTGTTAGGTGTTAGATATGGATTATTAGAAGACATAGATCAACCTGAAGACAACATAGCGATTACTTAAATTTAGGAGCAAAATACAAGTGAAACAAAACCTGGCACCATCGCGCTCGCGCTCTCAAGTCTCATTTCTGCTCCTCTCGCTTCGGTACCATCAGCCCTGCCCATTGTCGACGCTTGGCATCTCACTGGCTCTACGGAGCAACGCTCTCCATCTCAATAGTCATAGACATTGTCATAGACATTGTCATAGACATAGACACTGTCATAGACATGTGCCGAGAAGTTAAAAAAAAATGTATTTATGTATTTTATTAATTATGTATCTTGGTTCAGCATTTATGATGGCATATTTGCGGGAGCGTATCTTTAGGACCCCTTGCCATGTATCATTAATTTTAAAAATTTAATTACCGGGTATTACCAAATTAATCATGTAGAACATACGGTATATTTTTTACTTGGTATTTCAATTCATCACAAATCTTCCTCCATGTTCTCATTCTCTTTCCAGATACCACTTTCGGCTGAGCCGTAGCTAAATAAAAGGTCCATTTCCAGTCCAAGATGGCTGAATCTCCAAGCAAACGAGCACGAAATGGAGGCAAGAAGGGGAAAGTTGTCCTAGCCTACAGCGGCGGACTAGACACGTCATGTATCCTGGTCTGGCTCATTGAACAGGGATATGATGTTGTTGCTTATACAGTGAGTATCTTCATATTCATAGATGATTTTTTTTTGGGGGGGGGTGGGGAAGGCTTTTCAAGATCATGATCATGATCATCATTTTCATCATGATCAAAAGCTTCATACACTTGTTTTCAAGGGTGAAAGAGTCGTCTCAATCAGTATTTTAGGTAGCTTCCTATGTTTGAAGAAGAAGAAAAAAAGAAAAAAAAAGAAGAATGTGGAAGAGAAAAATAAAGAATAAAAAGGAGAAAAAGAAGAAGAATGGGGACTCGGAGGAGGAGGAGAAAGAGAAGATAAGAAACTAGAAAATAAATGGGGGGGGGGGGGGAGGGGAGGAGAAGGAAGAGGAGGAGGTAAAATATTGATTTCATACATGAGATTATGATCTATATTGATATTTTAATTTTATCAACTGCAAAATTTGAGAAAACCAAATCTAAAATGCTGTTTGTTCTGTCAAAGTGGACAGTTAACTGCTGATTCTGTATTTTCTAACTCCATTGTACCTATGTTTGGTGAACAGTGTCAATATTGAACTTGCCTCACACTAGACACTTTTGGTAGGGCAAAATACAATGAGGAACAAACAAGCAAATGCAGATGTTTCCTTTATGAGTTTTCAAGATGTTAACATGTGATATTATCAGGCCTATTTGTAACAGTGATGTGAGCTAAGGGAAGCAGAGTAGATTTTTTCCCCCTTTCTTTGTGGGTAGTGATAAATATAGATTAATTCAAAAGGTTGTCATAATTGATGAATTAAGTCTAAAGTTATACAGTCTTATATGTTATTTTATGAATCTTTAAAAGTACTATTTTGCCATTAAAAATAGGTACTGAGAAACCCATACAAAAAGTTATGGAAACAAGATCGTAATGTAACTGGCCTTCGAAATAACTAATCTGTATCTTACGATATTGCTATGATTTTTGGTTACTTGTACAAATAAGATTCTTGCTGAAAATAAACATGAATCTTTTCCCTTTTCATTACTGACAAGGATAATCTTTCTTAAAATTTTCAGGAATGCTCATTCTTACATTCCATTGAGACAAATAGATAAACTTTCATGACAATGGCAAAATCTTGAATAGTCCTTTTGATAAATGTAGCTAGTTGAACTAAGAGCTCTTTTGAATATCAAATCCACATGTAGGCCTACATGTACATGTACCTGATGAACAGCAATTTACCATCCATCCATTTTTTCAAGTTGTGAAAAAATGTTTGCATAAGAAGGTCAAAGGATGAGTCTGTGCAATGTGTCCCAACAACAACATGAGTCTTTTATTCATCTATTTCATTCAAGAAGTATAAATCTCTTGATATATAACCATTCACTAATGGTAGTGATATCTGCATGAAGACAAGTCAATGGTCATATGAAGATTTTTTTTTCCATTTTGGGTTGAAATGAAATTGTTTAAAGACTTATACGGAATACATTGCATAGAATTCAGCCTGGAGGAAAATCCCCAAGATCTAGAGGAACTTCTCTTTTATATTCTTCTTCTCTTATTCTTTCAGGCTGATGTTGGACAGGGAGATGATTACGATGCAATTCGACAGAAGGCAGTGAAGTGCGGAGCCATTGATGTAAGTTAAAATTGTCTTAACCCTTTCAGGACAGGAATTATTTAAGAGCTAAATTGATCACATTTTGTTCTTCAAGTTGGCAACAATATTATTTTTCTTTTAATGCTACAAGATTCTAATAAGGTGTAATGTCTTTGAAAACAATATACATGGTTAAAAAAGATTGTCGGTAAGTTGAAAAAGTTGCCAATTTTGATAAAAAACAATGATTTTGAACCTCTCAATGTGTTGCCAATTTAAGGATTTTAAAACTTATTCTCCTTTTTAAAATTCCTGGGATCAAACGCAATATGGTCATGTAACAAATATGGATATAGTGTGTGCAGAATTTTTTGCTATTTCTACTCATGCTTCTGGTATATTTTTTAGAGCTCTGAATCAAAGTTATTGAGCCAAACCACAAAATGTGGTCAATTGTCTCGAAAGGGTTAAAGGAAACCAAAACCCAAGGAGAGAATCAATGTTATTGGAAAGTGAAAATTCAGAGAAGCACTTTACAAAAAGTTTCATTAAAATTGGTTAAAAAATGAGAGAGTTATGGAAGTTTGAAAAGTCTCGTTTTACTTTCTATGGGGATCCTCAAATTGGCAAAATTGCTTCAAAATGGCTGATTTTGTAAACAACTCTCCATTTGTTTTGTACACAGATTTTCAGATTTTCCCCATTATCTCTCAGGGTGCTCCTTGTCTCCTCCTGAAATCGACATATGTGGTGTAAAATACATTTTCCCATTATATATGTTGAGCTCAGAAGGAGATTAACTGCAATTGTGAAAGAAATTTGGGAGAAGGTTGTTAGTATCAAACCCTTTTAGTGTTGAGCCATGTCTGCAGGATGCAGAACATATTTTTATGATCAATGTTTATGAGAATGGGGCAGTTAGAGTGGGGGGGGGGGCAATATTCTAATAAAGATGTAATAATGATGATGATGATAATAATGATAGTGATAATGATAATAATAATGCTAATGATAATGATACAATAATGTGTTTTACTCTGGATAGCCTCATCAGTATTAACTGTTCTCCTTGAAGGCCCTACAAAAATATTATTACCATGGCTAATATCTTTAAATGAAAATTCAGCTTACTCATGATCTTAGTGTAGCTTAGCTTAAGCCTGTATTGATTTTAGGTGAATGTATAGATCCTTTTAATATGGAGATGTCTCTACAGCAGTGAAACAAATACATGTAAGCGGGGGCCAAGGGCGATTAGCCCCCGAAACTCTTGAAAAAGCCACCGTAAATGAAAAAAGAGCCACCGTCAAATAATATTTCTGCCCATGGGTCGTAACGTGCATTAAAATCTAAACACAGTAGGTGGACTTCGAAGTTCGAAGTAGCCTTCATGAAAGAAATTTTAATTTTTACACTGCTCTACAGTGTGTTCTATAGTCCTCCGTATTTTTGCATTGTTCAGTTGATTCTCAATTTGACCATAGGTCATGTTAGATGTAAGTCACATGAATTTTGGTCAGCCATATTTTGGAATAGATACTTGTGCAGAAGGTGGAGGCTAATAGTGTTAAAGTCCTTGAGTTTTTTAGTTTAATAATTAGAAAATAAACAAGTAAAATCAATAATAAGGTTTCCATGAAAGTACTTTATTTGCTGGATTGAGCAAAACAAATAGAAATTAAAAATATGTTATCTATACTTTATTTGCTGGATTGAGCAAAACAAATAGAAATAAAAAAAATATTTCATGCACAGAGATATGCAAATACATGTACATCAGAAAGATAACATCTGATCTCATTATGGCAGGTATGAGGTAGGTTCCACTATAGTGAATATTTGATTGTTCACTGGCTACCAAAGATTGATCAGCTTACCGGTATTAGTTGCATACAGATGAGGTAAATTGAATTTCAGACTCGGGTCTCTCAAATAGATGAAAGAGATTTGGAAGCTGCTCTGATTGAATGTTAATTAGATTTTGAAGAAGAAGCATCTGATGTTAGGTCAGTGTGAGTTGCATTTCAGCCTGGGGCGTGTTCTGATTGCATATGGATTTGCTTTTAAAGCTGTTGTAATATTTTGTTAGCTTCCTCAGTGTCCTCAAATATTTTCTATCATATTTCTTTTCATTTAAGTTGATAAATACATGTAGCAAGATGGTTACAGGTCTGAGTTGTTGTGAAGTGCTTTTTTTCCCCTCCAAAAGTTAAGTATTTTACAAATGAGAGGTGAAAATATTTTAAATTCCTTTGTCACTGTTTATCCAAAAATCAGTATGGTTTCCTTTTTCTTGTTTATTGTCCCCGCCGAACGAAGTTCGCGAGGGGACTATGAAACGGGCTCCGTACGTGTGTGCGTGTGTGTGTCCGTCCGTCCGTCCGTCCGTCCGTCCGTCCGTCTGTCCGTGTGTGCTCAAATGTTAGAAAATGCTACTTCTCCGTCATTTCTTGGCCGATTTTGATTCCGATTGTTTTATCTGATAGGGCTGGGTGGGGGCTTCCAAACTTCTACACAGAATTTTGAAATTCATTAATTATGCAAATTTATGCAAATTTATTCAAAATTGACAAAAAATGCTACTTCTCCTCTATTTCACATCGGATTTTGATTCCGATTGTTTTATCTGGTAGGGCTGGGTGGGGGCTTCCAAACTTCTACACAGAATTTTGAAATTCATTAATTATGCAAATTTATGCAAATTTATTCAAAATTGACGAAAAATGCTACTTCTCCTCTATTTCACATCGGATTTTGATTCCGATTGTTTAATCTGATAGGGCTGGGTGGGGGCTTCCAAACTTCTACACAGAATTTTGAAATTCATTAATTATGCAAATTTATGCAAATTTATTCAAAATTGACAAAAAATGCTACTTCTCCTCTATTTCACATCGGATTTTGATTCCGATTGTTTTATCTGGTAGGGCTGGGTGGGGGCTTCCAAACTTCTACACAGAATTTTGAAATTCATTATTCATGCAAATTTATGCAAATTTATTCAAAATGCTGAAGGTTCATAATGTTTTCATGTTTTATATTTCAGTTGTATACATGCATTGTTGGTATTCTCTTCTTTTGCATGCAGTAACATTATTATTTTATTCACTAAAGTTTTAAGTTTCAGGCTAGTTAATTTCCACAGATCTGCACTTCCGCGGGGACATTTATTACGCATTGCGTAATTTACTCATTCACTTGTTTGTGTTGTAACTGCTGTCATTTTCACTGTGGATGTTGAATGAAAAGTCATTTGGAAGTTACATGTAGGACTGTTCAAAAGATATACAGGATCAAACTAGATTTCCTTAGGGCTTGCAATTATTGTACGCAGATTTTGATTCAATCCAGTTTGGATAATTTTTTAAACATAATATACTCTTTGATACAGAGTTACAACCCTTCTGGCCCTTCACAGACAGTACATGTATATCAGGGAGAGACACTAAATGATGGCTTTTACTAAACAGTTGGGTCGCGGCGACGCGGCTTGCTGGGTAGAAATTTTCCAACACCGCCACGACCGGACTGTTTAGTAAAAGCCCTAAATAATTATTACAGAGTGATGGATAGATTGTTTGTGCAGTAACAACATTATGTTGATTTCAATTTTATTACAATTAATAATGCTCTGTGAAGAAAAAAATGGAAAAATATTATTTTGATGAATATAAAAATGTGGCTCCATAATATCTGTAAACATGTGTACAGTAAGAGCAAGGGCTTTAGATTAGGTGTAGTTAGTTACTTTGAATTGTTTTACAAAATTGTGTGTTAAAATAGTCTTGTATGCTGGCCAATTTTATGGAGATAAATGTTTTGTGTGTTGAGAGCCAGATGGTCATTAAATCTGTTTAAATAAATATGAATCAATTTCCATGTGGCTCTTAGCAAATCATTCTAATTCTGTTCTTTGTGCAGCAATATTAGCAATACCAATATGGTAACAGAAATTAAAATATATAGACAATCACAAGCTGGCGGGTGCTCAGTCATTAAAAAAAAAAATAGATGCTGAATGGATGATTGTGACGGAGATTAATTAGCAGGGATTGAAAATTTGAAACCAGAGCAGAACCAATCTTTGTGATTGCTCTCCTGTTTTACAGGGATGAGGGCAATTAATAGTCTGGGCATTTATACAGTTCTCATTGATACAGATACTGGGATGGTATTCCACACAAAATGTTAATGTTTATACAGGCTAGTTGCTTTCTAACCACCATTGATTGGTAGGGTCTGTCCACACGAGATGAAACGTTGAAAAGAAATGTTTTTATATACATGTACATTGTAGAAACACATACAATACAACAATTAAATTGTTTAGATCACTGGGATGATACATAATTCACATTGATCTGGATATTCCAAACAAAATGTTAATATTATACAGACTTGATTGTGAGGGGTTATCCACACAAGAAGAAATGTTCAAAGAAACATGCAGAAACACATAATACTGTAGAGTAGTTGTCTAAGATGCTACACAGTTGTCAGTGAATACACAGGCTAGTTGCTATGTAACCTTTCTTAATATGAAGGGCCTATCCTTACAAGAGAAAACTTATAAAGAAACCTATATATAGAAACACATAAAATCTATGGTCTAGGATGATACCCAGTTGTCGTTGATGCAGATTCTCAAATAAAATGTTCATGATCGTACAGGCTAGTTACTCTCCAGACATCCTTAATAGGAAGGGCCTTCCCAAATGAGACCAAACATTAAAAAAAATGTTGTATACATTGTAGAAACACGTACAATAAGAATTTTATGGACTAGATGTCTGGGATGATACATGTACACAGTCGCAGAGATCCAGATATTTCACACAAAACGCTCCCCAATATACAGACTTGATTGTGAGCACTAGGGTTATCCAAATGGGAAGATTAAATTACGCAAAGAAATGTATAACATATATTTAGAAACAATAAGATGCTATTCAGTTGTCAATGATAGATATATTCCTCACAAAATACTAGTACACAGTTGCTCTCCAACCTATTTTGATAGGAAAGGACTTTCCTCAAGAAAAAGCATACAAAGAAATGTACCTAGAAACACATAAATTTATGCTCTCAGATGATACATACACAATTGTTATTGATACAGATTTCCACATAAAATATTCATGAATGTACAGGCTTGTCACTTTCCCACCATCCTTGATTTGAAGGGCATGTTCACATGAAAGGAAACATAAGGAACTAAAAGAAACACAATGCTCTGGGTCTCGTGTGGGATGTTACAAAGTTCTCATTGAAACAGGGGAGCGTTTCATGAAAGGAAGTCGTCGGATATTTTATCCGACAACTGTTATAAGCTACTGAAATCCTTGCATCTAATTGGCTGAGAGCAAATTTGTCGGATAAAATATCTGACAAGTCCTTTCATGAAACGCCCCCCTGGTATTCTGCACAAAATCTTAAAGAGAAGGTGGAGTTCTTGTAAAGGTGAAAAAAAATAATTCATGAGCTTTCTCATCCTTTCAATTGGAAGGGCCTACCCACACAAGATGAAACAGGCACGGAGGCACATGGTAATGGTGAAAAAATAGAGAAGAAAAAGAGAGGAGTTTAGAGGATGTGAAAACAAGATGCTGCAACCCCCTCCCCCACACCCTCCCCCAAGTTAATGCCCTTGTTAATTTGCAACTCATTCATTGGTATATTATGCTATATATATTTGATATATACTATAACTATTCTAATGTATTATGTTCAAAATTAGAAAAAAAAAATTATATTGTGCTCTGAACTGGAATTATGACATGAGTTTCAGGATTTTTTTTTTTTTTTTTTTTTTTGTTCTGTTATTTTTGTATGTCTGTTATGCTTTGTAAATTGAAAATTGAGAATGATCCTGTTTGTTTGGATTTTGAATTTGAATTTGAATTTGAATTTCACTGAGTTAGACTGGTGCCCCCCCCCCCATGATGTTCCTGCCCCCTGAGTGCAGATGAAGTGTTCATGACAAAAAGCATCTCTATCAGTTTGTGAAAAGAATCACTCTAACCCACATCTAGAGTAGATGAAAGAAACCTCAGTGACATCATCCATTATTGCCATGGCAACCGCTGGACCCTCATCCACCTCCCCCTCTCTCTGTTCAATTTCCTCCCTGTGATTTACTGTCTAAGGTTTATTGATTGGAAGCACCTCTTCATGTGTGCTCTGTAAACACACAGGAGGAAAGATTTAAAGCTAATGGCTAGTGTTGATCGTGATTTAGAATGCCACCAGTTGTCTGTAAATCTTCTTTCAGGTCGGCCTTCTGGCCCCTTAATTGAAAGTACCATATAAAGGTAATGTACAGAAAAATTATTGGTCATAGGATTTGCATAATGAAAGAAACAGTATAGAGTTTGTTAGGAATAGTTGATTATTTATTTAATAAAAATTGTGAGGTTTTTGATTCATCAAAATGATAACAAATTTACTATTAAAGTCTTGCAATAACAATAACAATCGGTGAAAAGGACTGCTCATAGATATAGGTTTATGGTACACACACACACACCTACACACACTTGATGTGGCATCAGATTTGTTCCCCAAATTTTAAAGATAAAGTTGAGTTACGGTCATGAGATTGAATTGTGAAAGAAACTGTCTTGAAGCTATTGGGAAAGGTTGATTATATAGCACATTAGAAATTTAGAATTGGTGTATGCTGTAAGGTTTTGGAATCACCAAAACGATAAGAAATTGACTCAATCCTGCTGAGAGTAACATGCACTGCACACAGAAATGTGTATATGGGACTACACACAAATGTTCGGCACGAACATTTCAGCTGTTTCTTGTCATATTTTGAATGTGAGGGCATTTGAAGAACAATCCTTTTCAGGGGACATATCTACTCTGATAATATTTCAAATTAACATAATAAGAAGGAGAAAGCTGACAAATTATTTTTTTTACCTTTCCCAGAACTCAAGCCTCCCTTTAACTTTTATTTTCTCATATATATGGAATATGACATTTCAAGAGCAATCCTTTGCATGTCACCTTGTTACAGTGGAAACTCAGTATAACAAGGTCCTTGGGACCATCAAAATTACCTTGTTATAGCAGGAATCTTGTTATATCAGGTTAATTTGATTTGATTTGATTCAGTTTTATTTTAACAGGGTAGCCTCATCAGTAAACAAAATACCGTTCTTCCTGAGGGCCCTGTATAAAGATCAACATACATTCAAATAACAATTACATAAAACATATGACAGTACAAGATTAACAAAAAAACAATGGAATATAAAGAGCTGGGACCAGGAATATTAACTTGTTATATCAGGAATATTGTTATATCAGACCTCTTTATACTGAGTTTCCACTGTACTATGATATCCCTCAACATAGGAATTTAAAAAATGACAAAGCTCACTAAGTATTTTGTATTTGTATTTTAGAGCTACAGTGTATGGTGATAAAGATCAGTCCAAGTGCTGAATAAAGACAGCAAGATAGATAGCTTACCAAACAGAGAAGCACAAACACAACTTAAAGCATTTCTTTTAATTATGAAATTTGTTGGTATGTCCATGGGTATGTAATTGCAACATTTCCTCTAGCATATTTAATTACAATGTAAAAGAAAAGTGTCAGGTTTGTAATTCAACACGTATGATAATATTTTGCCGCATACTGACACAATCTTTAGCTATTTCTATACAAAGTAAAAGAAAAGAGTTGAAATTTGTAAAAATTTCAACACATGACCTTTTGCTGGTATTTTCCCTTTAGTTGGAAAACATTGGTTTGTTTGACCACTTTCATTTTCATTTTGAAATGGAATTCCCTTTAGAAGGAGTATCAACTTTTTGTTTATTTAAGTTACTAATAATTTAAGAAATCATCTAAAATGATAAATCACAATATATTTCTGTAAAAATAAGTCTTAATTGCTGGGGGAGGGGTAGGTGGGGGATGGGTACAGAACTGACAAAGGGACAATTGTTTACCTACTTGTAAACCAATTAAATACATAAATCTATGAAATACAATATAAACAAATAATATGCACCTGCCCTGAGATAGGTATGAAATACCAATTTTGTGAATTGCCAAAACCTCATTAAACAGTAATGTATTGACTTCATTAGTACATCTATGCATGTATATTACTTTCAAAATAGTCATGTATAAAATTTGTGTTACTACATACTAGTACATATTTTAAAGGGATTTCAACTATATTACTTGAAAGTCTTTGTGTTGTACATTACATTTCTAACATCAAATTTGTACCATGAAATATTGCTTCTTTTCTTTAATGACTTACAACAAGCGGAAGGTACAGTGCATCACGTAGCTGTTATACTTGCGTGGTTGGTTTTTAATTGGTGACTTAATACAGAGGGTGAGAGAACTTACAACTGTTACAGCAATCTCAAAGATTAGATTCAGTCTGTCTCACACTCAACAGCCCACAACAAGGAGCTGTTCATATAACATGTGTTGTAAAACATTTTTTTTTTTATCCTTCCGAGTCTACTGCTAGTTTAGAAGATCTACATCAAACAGATGCTTAGGTAATTCAGAGTCCAGTATGTACATGTACCCCAGGCATTCTATTTCAAAATATAGTCTTTAGTCAAGTCGTGTCTGTTCTTTGAATTAATATAATAGAAAATAAAAAGTCATATTTTCTCTTTAAGTTTTCTTGTATTTGAGAGGCAGATTCTTATTGTTGGGAGTAATGTTTGTCAGGATTTGGATATTTTGTGCATTCAAGTAAAATTTTTTGAATCAGTAGAAATAAATTCCTTATGAATTCCCTACAAATCAACAATTCAATGTATTTTTATTTTCATTTATTTATTTATTTATTCTTCTTTTTTTTTGGGGGGGGGGGTTAATCTCTGTCCTTTACTCTCTTCATT
Organism: Heliocidaris tuberculata; assembly: GCA_025618425.1. NCBI lineage: Eukaryota > Metazoa > Echinodermata > Echinoidea > Camarodonta > Echinometridae > Heliocidaris > Heliocidaris tuberculata. The sequence goes on from CM046848.1 coordinate 10,221,290, forward strand.
AAAAAATTATATGAAATTAAATATCAATGTGTACTGCTTCAACACTCAAAATACACAGTTCAGGGCTCAATTTTATTCTGGTATTACTAAAATATTCCCATATTTTTACAATAAGATAATAAAATAATAATAATGCAATAATTACATCTTCCAATATAATAAGCTTCCAATTGGTCTCAAATTTTCCTTCTTTATAAAGCAGTTCTTTTTCAGAAAATATGGAGAAACAAAAGCCCTAAATAAGGAAAACATATTTTAGAGGTTACCACTGACCAAATATAGACATTATGCAGTAGAATAATTTTACCTTCCCTTTCCTCAATATTGGGTGAAGGTAGGTCTGTGTTTGCAGCCTACTATAAGCCATGACAAATGGCATAGGTTTGAGCGGGAATTCATGCCAATTAGACATGAATGCATGTAATCCAAACCCTTTCAGGAAGTCCTTTTTCGGGAGAATCGTAAATAGGTCCGATGTGACTGTACTTTCCTTTTGTACATAATAAACACACATCCAGGCTGATTTGGATTCTGCGACAGGCAGATGCAGTTGCTGTCTTGAACAGGCATCACCATTCCTCTCCAGAATGCATGTTTCATTTAGATAATAGAAGTAGTGATAAGTATGAAAAATAGGGATGAAAGTTGAAATAGAGAATTATGATCTTTAAAATATTAATCATAAAGGCGTAAGACATGGATGAAGTATTTCATTTTTGTCAAGATTTAATGGAGGCTGTATTTTATCATTTCATTGAAGTTTTTGGCCAGTGTTTATAAATTAAAAAACCTTACGGTGGTATATCACATCTTTATTAAAGATCATGCATGCTTATACAAAATACAGTGGTAGAAATCAATTACGACAACATACAATAATACAATAAAATATAATAATGTACGGCAATATCGTGAAATAGGCACACCTCCAAAAAATTATATTTTATGTTGTTATTTTTGTTTATTATTAAGGTTAGGATTAGGTTTAGATTTTAGGGTTAGGGTTAGCGCTTAAAATTAGGGTTAAGGATTAGAGTAGGGTTTAGTCCAGGGTTAAACTCCAACAAAACAGTTATCCACTGATTTACATTTTGATGACCCATATGTCAACCTCTCCATCTTGGAAAAATTACAGTAATTTTGTAATGCTGCAATCTTTTCATGACATCAAATTCCTTTTCTCGCCATGACTTTTATTTTGGTAATTATATTTTTATCGTTTACAAAACCACAGTAACTTTGATGGCAATTTTGATGGCAGTTTTTATGGAATAAAAAAAGCTTTACACTTGGTGCTCCATAAATACATGTATGTGTACTAAGTTATACCAGATTCAACTTTCCTGCCACCGTGTATGAATATGGGCTATGGCTTTATAAAAGGATACATGCAGAACATCTTTGTGGAAAATGAGGACTTGAGAAATGGCATCTTACCATTAGAATCAGAAGCCTGATTGAAATTTTGTAATGAATTGGATAGTAGGGCAAGCTACAAAAACCGCCAGCAGACCTGTATAATTTGTAGATGGTTTTTGCATTTGGGATGAGAATGAGATAGCAATCTAAGATGCATGTCTTATATGAGGTTGAATATCAGAAAGATGCGGTGAAAATGAAAAGCATATTAAAGGGGTGTGGTCTGCCTCGGTCAGATTAAAAGAAAGTGCTTTTTATTTATCAATAAATAAGTAATGAATAAAGTGGTCCTTTTTGTACAATACAGAGAACATTATAATTGTTTTCATCTTGACAGTGAATAAAGCTTCAGAAAATATCAAAGTTTTGAAAAAGAGTTTTTTTTCTTTTTATCCTATATTTTGATTACCTCTCTGATATATTTGAGTGTAAAATTTGAGGAAATACAATAAAACATGAATTTCCATTTAATCCTAATTGAAATGATTACATGTAGGGTCTAGAAAAAGTCACATATTAGCTAAATTTGCTCAGTGATTTTATGTATTGCAACTTATGACAATTTTTTTTTATTGGTGTCTCTTCATTCCATTTTCACTTTTCACTTCAGTATTTAGTGAAAGACATTAAGAGAGACTTTGTTGTGGAGAACATCTGACCTGCAATCCAAGCCAACACCAAGTGTGAATAACATTGCCTACCTTGTTCAACAATGAATTTGTGTATTACAAGCACCCTGAGCCCCTCAATTTCTCTGCTTTTTCCTTTCTTTTTCTTGTATTCTCTTGCATTTGTTCATGACATTTTCTTCTTTTATTTTCACCTCAGTATGTAGTGAAAGACCTGAAGAGAGACTTTGTTGTGGAGAACATCTGGCCCGCAGTCCAAGCCAACGCCAAGTATGAAGACCGTTACTTGCTGGGTACCGCCCTTGCCCGGCCCTGCATCTCAAAGGGCATCATACAGGTTGTGAAGGAACACAACGCGCAGTATGTCTCCCATGGTGCTACAGGAAAGGTGAGAGAATTACGGGCCTTTCATGATGAGTGAGATAATAACATTGATTATGGAATTGCGATCAGTCTTTTGTTTTCACTTCTGACACTTCATACTTTTTTATCTGTTGCAGCCATTGGAAATCATGCAGGAAAGAAACAAATAGATGGATTTAAAAAAAGAAAATTTTTACTCTCTCTGGACATGGCACTATTAATGTTTTATTGTGCATGTTCACAAGAAACTGCCTTTTTTATTTAAAGAATTTTGAGGAGGATTAAACATAATACATGTAAATGTAATACATTGAAGATGAATGATTGGCAGTTCATGAGAACGGCATTCTGAAATTTATGCAAAACCTGTTTAAAGCCCACCCGCACACTATACGATCGACTACGATCCGATTTTGGAAATAAAGCACAGTAGCATTAAATATAGGCATTTTAACAGGTGAAAGCTACCTGATTCAGGTTCCGAACAATAATATGAATACTCAACACGGGAATTTGGTGCGATGTTGGCCAAATAAGCCAAATGTCAGCTGGAATAAGGGCCAAATCAGTTTCAAATCATAGACAATCGCAGGACTGCTCTGACGTCACTGCAATTCGGAGCCGATTTGGCCTTTCCTCTGACTAAAAGGCTCGTAATAGGCCATAATTTCGATTTTACTATCTACACACATGTATGTAACTATTCAGAGTCTCAATCAAACATATTTTATCTCTTTAACTATTTATATCTAATGCTATAACATTTTCTTTCAAAATCGGATCGTAGACCGATCGTATAGTGTGCAGTGGGCTTGATAGATATACCTACTTTACATGTAGACGTCATTTTCATTGACGAAGATGAATTGAATTATTTCAAAGTGTATTCGTGATCACTGAGATCTATGTACTCCCTGGAGTTTTTCTGATCTTGTATATCAAATTCTAATTTGTGCCTGTTTTTTCTTCACAGGGAAATGACCAAATTCGTTTTGAACTGAGTTGCTATGCCCTCCATCCATCCATTGAGGTGAGTTCTTCATGTTGAGCTTTCGTTTGTTCTGATCCGACAATCGCAAGTCACAATGAAGAAACTTAAAAACAAGCTTGGTTCATTTTCACAAATGGGAAATCACCTTGTGCAAGTGCTTTCTCTGATCTGATCTGATGCACTCAGAAAGTTGGTGTTGATCTTATACATGTATAGTACCAATGACTTCATCCTTCCCCTGCATTACCACAGTTGAATGAAAGGTTGTTTCATTACTGTTATACATGAAGAATATCTTTGCAAAATGCACCAAACGCCATATCCACATTTTTAAAACTAAGTGTATCTTTGTATCGAAAGATCAAAGAAAGATATCTTTATCAGGAGCTTAATTAGTTTTCAGCCAATTGCTTTAAATCTACATTTATTTTAGGTCTAAAACACTGCTTTTTTGCAAAATGCAATAAACGATATAAACGCATTATATCCAGTGTGCATTCATGATGTAATTAAAGCAGTGGATAGGACTAAATCACTGATAGGAGATTAAAGCCTACCAATGCAACCCTTATTTGAAAATAAAACAGAAAAATCAAAAATCAATAAATAAATCAGTCGATAGATAGATAGATGAATAGATTATGAGAATAATATATTTATTAACACCCTTTAGCGAGACTTAATTTACCTGTACTACTGTTGACCCAGGAGAAGGAATTCCTTGAATGCTTGACCTTTTCATGGAACCTCAGCTGAACCTGAGGTAATAATAGTATTCAGTGCATTGTATCGTCAGAAAAAAAGCACTTGATTAATCCAATAATATCAATACTATTCTTATATCCATCACAGATCATTGCTCCATGGAAGATGCCAGAGTTCTACAACCGTTTCCAGGGACGTAATGACCTCTTTGAATATGCCAAAGCTCACGACATCCCACTTCCTGTAACCAAGAGTGCACCCTGGAGTATGGATGGGAATCTCATGCACATCAGTTATGAAGCAGGCGTACTGGAAGACCCTAAAGTGAGATATCTTAAATAAAAACTCAAAGACTTTCAAGAAATCAGCTCAGCTCAAGGGCAATTTCAATCCCCTAATGTATTGCCCATAGAAATGTTCAGATTATGTAACATGTCATTATAATGTTTGCACATTTAACCCTTTCAAGACAATTGACCACATTTTGTGGTTTGCTTCAATATCTTTTGATTCAGAGCTCTAAAAAATATACCAGATGCACGAGTAGAACAAGCAAAAATTTCTGCATACATTGTGTCCATTTTTGTTGCATGACCATATTGCGTTTGATGCCAGGAATTTTAAAAAAGAGAATAAGCTTGAAAATCCTTAAATTGGCAACACATTGAGAGGTTCAAAATCACTGTTTTTATTAAAATTGGCAATTTTTTTCAACTTTCGACTAAGTTTCTAATGATGCATTTTGTTTTCAAAGACATTGTTAGAACTGTGTAGCACTGAAAGAAAAATATTATTGTTGCCAATTTGAAGAATAAAATGTGATCAATTTACCCCTTAAATAATTCCTGTCATGAAAGGGTTAATAAAGGTGATGCTTAAAGCTCATATACAGTCTCGGCAGCAAAAATCATACTGGCAAGAAACTTATCTAACATAGTCACATACTATTCTCCTTTTATCATAAGACACATGTACGAGATTATTTAACATTCCATTCACGATTTCGAACAAATTTTAGTGTAAATATCTGTAAGAAACGCTTGGTAACGGCTTTTCACTGACTCACGCTGAGACCATATCCACCCGAAGGTTCCCCACACAATAAACCCAGCGCTTCGCACTATGTGTAGCGTATTCTATAACACACAGCAATCCTCATGTGAGTAATGTGTGCGGCCGTTGTTCGAATTTACATCCCCTCTTTTTTGGGCCAGGGATTTTTATTCATTTCACCTCTAATTCGATAAATATTTCACTTGAGGAGGAAAAAACTTCACAGCATCTTAGTTATGTCAGTACCCTGCTATTTATTAAGTAAAATCAAAGAAATCTCACGAAAAGTTTTTGAGGGCTTCCCAAAACTATCTAATACCTTTAATGTTACTGAAAATGCATGATTGCTAATAGAAGGAGCTTTCACACTGGGCCTGTGTAGAGTTGTGTTGTGCGGCGTACCAAGAACGCCAAAATTACGCACAGGATCGGCGTAGTCCCTGCATAGGTTATGCATAGGCTGGCTTACGATAGCGTATGGTTGCATACCCTGTGCATAGGCACCACGTACCTACAGCATATGCAATTGGCGTACCTACACATAGGACTGCGTACGTATACGTTGGTCTGGCGTAAAGGGTACGTAGGTTTGCTAATGCTGAACCCACACAAAGCAAAATTATGCAACACTATATCCTTCCACACGTAACACGACACCAGCCTCAAAGGATTTTTCGTCAGACTGGCGTAGGGTAGCATACCATAGGCATGGCGTACCGTAGCGTAGTATTGCATAGACTTGCATAAAAACTGCATACTTTCTGCATCCAGTGCTCTACGCTGAAAGTACGTGAAAAAATTAAACGTTTAATTTTTGGCGTCCATTTCACGTACCCTTTGCGTCCCTCGGCGTATTGCCACATAGGCCAGCGTAGGCACAGCGTAGGGCAGCATAAGCTCGGCATGTAAAACTGTTGAAATTTGGACAATTGACAAAGTTTTTTTTGGGGGGGGTTTTGTTGTTGGTTTTTTTTGGGGGGATGGGGGAGATAGTATATGAATTTTGTGTCCTGTTTCATTCTTTGAAAGTACCTGCAATAGTGACATAAATTCATGCTGTAGCCATTTTATATAATTCTCTATCCCCCCCATGATTCCCTACAGCATGAGGCACCTGCTGATATATACCAGATGACCACAGATCCAGACAAGTCACCTGGACCAGACAAGCTGGAGATTGAGTTCAAGAAAGGTAATTTCTCTTCATCAGGCAAGATAAAATAATTTGTAGGTTTTTAATGTGCTTAGTAGGGGATTCTGAGGACTGGATACACATACAATACTGCATTTCTCTTGTTTGCTTTTTAAATTTTTGTTTTCTTAAAGTTTGAAGTAGTGCATCAAACTGCTAGACTTCCAGTAAGAATTTTGAAATTGTGGAGGTGTTGTGGTCTAGTGGATAAGTCACTGGACTGTGGACTCCAAGGTATGGTGTTCAAATCCATGACATAGCACTAACATCCTTTGGCAATACATTAATCTACATTTGCCACACTCCACCCTGTTGAAGAACATGTAAATGGGTACCCTGTAGGAAGGAATTTCTTGAATGCTTGAGCACCTCATGGTAATCAGGCTGAAGCTGGTGTAATAATATGATTGCAGGGCCCTCAGAACAGTATTACTACTGATGAGGTTACCCAAGGTAAACTAGACATGTTATTATTAGTATTATTATCCTATTTTAATTGGTCTTAAAGATAAAGTTGAATTCTGGTCATGCGATTACATTGTGAAAAAAGTTGTCTCAAAGCAACTGGGAGAGGTTGATAATGTCTACATAAGTATTTGTGTATACTGTGAGGTTTTGAAATGATCAAAATGATAAGAAATTGACCCAGTATCGCTGAAAAGCACATGCACTGCACACAGAAATGGGTATATAGGACTGCACAAACGTGTGGCATGAAAGATGCAATCAAATTTATTTTTGTTGGCTTCAATGGAACCATACATGTACCTTGCAGAATCAATACTCAACTCCTGAAATATGCAATATTGAATACTGTAGGCAAGCACTGTCAAACTTCTTTATTAAACCCTTTTCATGAAATGTAAACAAGGAGTATAATAAATTTTCCATTCTTCATTACTTTTTCATGTTTAAAAAAAAATTGTTTCTTCTTCTTGTCATTAGGTATTCCAGTGAGTGTGAAGCACCTTGGTGACAACACCATGAAGACAGATCCACTTGAGCTCTACCTCTACCTCAATGAGATTGGGTAAAGTTGTCATGATAACCATATTAAGACTTGGTAGGGGAAAAACAAAATTAAAAATATGAAATGAATATGGTTTTCATAATGGGAAAAGAATTTCTTACCAAATGGAACAAAAACTAAGGAAATTGTGTCAATGGTGTCATTGGAATTGCAGATCTCAGGTGTTGCCTTCTTTCTTAGCAACCCTGTATAGTACAACAAAAGACTACAGTGTTTTTTTCTATAAATTGCTGTTATGTAATTTTTATTGTGATTTGATATTTTTATTATCATAAATATACATACTTGTGAAACAGGAATGACAGTTTTCAAGAAAACACATGATTTCAGCCTTCCCTGCTTCATATTGTACAGAAGGAATGGGGCTCCAACATATATTGGTCTCCTTCAAGGCCTATTAGGTACAGCCAAATGTTATATATGTATGTACATATATTTATTATCTGTCAATGAAATTTGATGTGTGATGACCTGCCTTACCGAAGAATAACCTGATAAAAGTGAGAGAAGTTGTTACAGCAGACTGCAGTCTGTCACTCTCAGAAGAAAGTATTCTTTTACATTCATATAAATGGATGTAATTAATCTATTAAATGTTTTCACACTTGTGCTAAACCTGTGCTAGATCCGACCTTCGTTCAAATTCATACTATACCACACTAATGCACCTAAAACAAAGAGTAAAGCCGGTGAAGGTGCTTTTCAGGCTTCTGCACCATGACTGGAATGATCTCCCATGATTTGTTCATGTTTCTCCTTCATTGGATGTTTTTAAGAAAGCCCTAATAATTATTCTATTCAATGGTGAACAGTAACTTCTGTTACATTTGTGCTAATTTTTGTGAACTTTGTGAAACCATTTGATATGAGCAAGAGCATTACATAAATGAATGTATTGTTTTGTATTGTACTGTATTGTGTTTTTATTTTGATCATCTAGTGGCAGACAAGGAGTTGGCAGAATCGACATCGTTGAGAACAGATTCATTGGAATGAAATCAAGAGGTGAGGTCAAAGGTCACAAGACCAGAAGAATTTTTTTGAGGTGGACTAATTTAAATTAACATATTTTTTAATTCATTCATGTTCCTCCTTCCCTTCTAATTGTCCCTCAACAACTCTCTTAGGGATCAAATAGATAGAGATTCTCTAAATTGTAAAATTATCTTAAAATTTAACAGCCCATCCATTAAAGATAAAGTTGAGTTCTGGTTATGCAATTACATTGTGAAAGAAACTGTCTCAAAGAAAATCATGTGTACATAAGAATTGGTGTATACTATGAGGTTTTGGAATCATCAAAATGATAAGAAATTGACCCAGTCTCGCTGAAAAACACATGCACTGCACACAGGAATGGGTATATGGGACTTGCACACACATGTAGCATAAATGTTCAGCCCGAACACTTCAGCTATTTCTCGTCATATTTCGAATATTAGGGCATTTGAAAAGCAATCCTTTTCAGGGCACATTTCTACTATGATCTTCTTCCAAACTTACATAAGAGGAATGAGAAAGCTCATAAATTATTTTTCACCTTTCCCAGAACTCAACCTTCTATTTAATAAAGAGGTGTGGTATGCATTAAGTGGTGGACTCATCTTGAATAGTGTATCTTGCTTTTGCTAGTTTCTAATCATAGACTAAATGTATGATATCTTTGTATTATTGTAATGAAATGATTGTAATTGGTAAATATAGTTTATTTCTAAATCCAACAGGTGTGTATGAGTGTCCAGCTGGTGAGATCCTGATCACAGCTCACATGGACATTGAGAGTGTTACCATGGATAAGGTTAGTTGTCGTGAATCCTTTCATTACAAAATATATACATGTAGCATCTTTTATATTACATATTGTTGGTGAGGTGATAAATGCTCTTAACTCATTTTTCTGACAAAATGTTTATTTTTTCATGATTTTGTAGCTAAGGACTAATTTGATGTTCTGATAACACCCATGTAGTGCATATCTGAAAAAAAATGATGCCACAAGCGATCTGTAAAGAAAAGGTAGTCAAAGCAACTTAAAATGTGTTAATCGTGAAAGTATTTTTTGCCCTCCTGAAATGAAATTCTAACATTTTTTAGTTACAAGGTTTTATCACCCCACCGACGATATGCAAGTAATATTAATTTCCAAAGTAATTATTGAGACACACACTTTGCTGGAATAATTTCTTTTAATAGTTTAAACTTTATTATGTTTAGTATATCATCAGATGTTCAAGAGGGCATAGAAATGTCCATGCACACTCTGCAAAAAAAGAAAGTGACTCTCTTTATTGTTCAAAGTTTTCATTTAAACCGTCAATAAAATATAATAAAATATATATATCAAATTAAAGAAAAATTAATACTCTACCAACATCAATTAAGATTAAGTTTTGAACTTTCATGCTTGGATGGGCACATTCATGTAACCTTTAGAAGGTCTGATTAAGAAAATTGCAAAAATAGATGAAGTAGCCATTCAAACATGTGCATCTGTATGACATTCTTGTTCAACAATGAAAATGAAAAAATGAGAAACAATGAGAAGGATTGACCTCTGGATATTAACTGTAGTCTCAGGACTGCATGGTTTTGACAAGCACAAATTAAATTATTTCTCTTTTTTTTTTTCATTGTTTTAATTTGACCCTGCAAGACGGAAATGCTCATCAACATTTGAATGGCTACTTGCTCTATTTTTGAAATTTTCTAATAATCAGACCTAACGGTTAAATGAACCTGCCCATCCAACTGTTGAAGTTCAAAACTTAATCCTAACTTCGTAGAATATTAATTTTTCTTTAATTAGATATATATTTTATTATATTTTATTGATGGTTTATATGAAAATTTGGAACTTTTGAAGAGTGTCCACTTTCTTTCTTTTTTGTGAGTGTAGTTTGCTAGCTGGGCAAGTCCAAGCTGTATGCTCCTATACATTGGAGAGCACATCTAAGATTTTAGTATATCTGTTTCAAGCTGATAGCCCTCATAGGGCTTGGATCAGAAAAGATAAAATTAAAAGTAAAATTATATTTTCATGTCAGTTTATGTTCACAATGACATAATTTCACTCTCTTAGCTTTACACTAAAATATCCTTTTGCTAATATGTTATTGCTCTGCCATCATATCCTATACCGTTTTATATTATACTAAAAATGAGAATTTGTCTGTTGATGAGCTTCATGTTCTCATTTGCAGGCTGTCCGTCGAATCAAGCAGACCCTGTCTCTCCGATTTTCAGAGCAATGCTATGAAGGTACGTGCAATTTAAAAAAAAAAAAAAAATAGTCCGCTTTAAAAAAAAGTTTTCAGAGAACAAGCAGTGTTGAAGATGGATAAACTCACAGATTACATGCACTGACACTATTCTATTGTCAAAATGCCATTGGTCCAAAATAAAGTTTGCCAATTCTGAATTTGTCTTATCACTTTTCATCTAAACATTCCTATTTTTTTATGAGGTCTAGATCTAAAAATCATTTTGTCTATTTTTCACTTAATTAACCTGTTAGTTGACCTATTGTCCTTTAGGCCCATTGTCCATCAGATTGTTATTACCAGTTGGTCTTATACCTGTTTGATCACAGGATCTGAATATTTGATAAAATAGATAGTATTGTATATGACAAGAAAAGTATGCCAACTGGTCATTAGACCAACTGATACTTTGAGTATATGAAAATTGGACAAAACAATGATTAGACCACATGGATAATGGATGAACTGGATATATAAAAAAGGATATCAGACCAGCTGGATAGTAGACAGACTTAGTGAGGATGAAATATGTGCAAGAATAGGCGAGCTGCACGAGTTATTATTATTGGACCAGTTAGCAAGGATTGTATTTACTCATTAAAAGAAGCAGTAAAATCTATATACCTTATGTTGATGTGAAAACCTCTTGATCATCTCACTTCTAGGCTTGTGGTATAGCCCTGAATGAAAATTTTCCTGTGACTGCATAGCCCATAGGCAAGAGTGTATGGGAAGGCCGCAAGGTTACAGTGACTACGTATATAGAAAGGCTATAGTTCAAGATGCAATATGCAAACTATATCACAAATACAATATTCTCATTATATTGCTGTAAACACCTGTCTGTGTTATCTGGTACCTAGGCTTCTGGTACAGCCCTGAATGTGAATTTACCCGTGACTGTATAGCTCGTAGCCAGGAGTGTGTGGAAGGCAAGGTCACAGTGACTGTATACAAAGGCCATGTTTACATCAACGCCAGGGAGTCTGCTCAGAGTCTGTACAACGAGGAGCTTGTCAGGTAAGGGAGAGTCATGTCCACAAAAACGTATGCTGCAAAATTAGGTATGATTATTAAAAGAAGGTTCTGGTAAACTTGAAAAATAATTTGTGAACTTTCTCATTCTTTTTTATCTCAGTACAGAAGAATATCATAGAAGAAATGTCCCCTGAAAAGGATAGCTCCTTTAATGCCCTCATACTAAAAATATGATGAAAAATAGCTGAAAAGTTTGGACCAACCTTTCCTGCCACATATGTGTAGTCCCATATACCCATTTATGTAGTGCATGTGAATCTCAGCAAGATTGAGTCAATCTCCTATCATTTTGATGATTCCAAAACTTCACAGTTTGCATCAATTCTTATAAACTACATAATTAACCTATCCCAGTTGCTTCCAGACAGTTTTTTTTTTTCACAATGTAATTGCCAGACCAGAACCCAACTTTATCTTTAATTATTATGCTTTTATTATGCATAGAAACTTGTACTTGTATTATGTTGCCCTCAATATAATCATACTATCCTCAAAGCCAGTCAATATTATGAGTAATAATTTTGTGACATATTCATCCCTGTATACCCATACTGTGCCACTTCGCTGACAGACATGTATCACAGGTAAGATTGTGGTATTCAAGAATGTATGAAAACCATGCAACACAGAATCTTTTGTCACTGAAAATTTTAACTTACAAAAAGTGTTCCATGGAATGTATTGCCACAAGTTTTTAATTGTGTTGAATTTCAATAAGGATTGTACAGAGCTCCTTGCACTCTAGTATTACATAAGATAAAAATTAGTGCGTAGCCACTGCACATTTACATACATATCCATTCGCCCATCCTCAAACACACACTTGTTTCAGGTAGCTTAGCGAAACGTAAAACTGCGGGAAAGACGTATGTGAACAAATTATTCAAAATCAAAATTTCATTTTATAGAGGCAGAACCGAAATAATAGGATGTAGAATTATTATTTACCTCTTTGAACACTTTTAAGCAAAATAATATGAAAACTTTTTTTCCGATATGTCTCATTCTAATTTTAAAAGCACAGACAAAACCAGCAATTTTCCTCTTTGCGTCTTTCCCGCGTCTTTATGCACCATTGTGTTTCACTAAGCTACCTTATTGTCTTGTTTGAAAATTGACTCCATCATGTTTCAACTTTTGTCATGGCAGCATGGATGTGAAGGGAGACTATGAACCAGTGGATGCTCTAGGTTTTATCAAGGTCAATGCCGTCAGGTAAGATGAATGGGAATGAATCAAATGAGATGAATGTTAGGCACGGTGCACACAAGGGCCCTGTTTCATAAAACTTGTCATCAATGACAAGTTGCAATAACTTTTATAAGCTATCGAAATCCTTGCATCTGATTGGCTGAGAGCAAATTTGTTGGTAAAAATCACCAACAAGACACTTGATGAAACACCCCCAAGATGTCATTTCAAGTTTGTCATTCAAGGACATTCAGGCATAGAAAAAGGTAGAGCACGTCTAGGGACAATCTCTAGTGAGAAACAAAATGTGAATGCCTAGAACAAGGTTTCTGATTTGTCCGAAAATCAACTTTCAACAAACAAATGGGTCATGCATGTTTTATTTGTGTATACCAAGTGTGTTTCAAGTCCATTTTGATATATAGCAAGATGCTATCAGTTGTAAGCTTCTGTGATTGTTTTCTTTCTATTCATGTGGAAGATTAAACAATTGAGAGGTGATAAATGATTTGCACCCTTGTTCAGGGAATATGCTAAAGGTAAGTTTAGGTGCTAAAGGGTAAAGAAACCTGGAATTCTTTGCTTCATTTGTGACAAAACATTTTACTTTTTAGACAGAAGTTCTGAACTGTAGTTCAATTTTTTGTTCAATTTTCACTTGCATTGCTCTGAATGTGAAGCACACTACATTGTCTACTGAGAGCTAGAAGGTTATTAAGTCATATCATTTTCCATAGAGTTAAAGGGAATCTTGAGTTTTGGGAATGGTGAAAATTAATTTGTGAGCTTTCTCATTCCTTTTATGTCAGTTTGGAAGAAAATCATAGTAGCCACATCCCCTGAAAAAGATTGCTCTTCAAATGCTCTTAGATTCGAAATATGACTAGAAATAGCTGAAATGTTTGGGTCGAACATTCATGCCTCTTGTGTGTGTAGTCCCATGTACCCATTTCTGTGTGCAGTGCATGTGCTTTTCAGCAATATTGGGTCAATTTCTTATCTATTTTGATGATTCCAAAACAACACAGTATAAAACAATTCTTATGTAGACATGGTCAACCGTTCTCAATTCCTTTGAGACAATTTCTTTCACAATATAATTGCATGACCAGAACTCTACTTTATCTTTAAAGGGGGTACCCAATGCTGAAACAATGTTAGTTCATTTAAAAGATCATGATTTTATTAGAAGAAAATCATCTGCCTTAAAATTTTTTTTTAAATTCGTGTTGCCAGAAAATCCCCGAAATATGGTAAGATTTCAGTATATTTTGGCCCCTCAGCTGTGTCCCAATTTCAGCTAGGTAACCACAATGACGTCAAAGTGGTTACCTTGTCGCGCAATTATAGCAAAATGCGCGCAAGGTGTAATGCATTTTGTACAGTCTAGCACGCAACACATCTGCAATACGCGAACCTGGGTAACCACTTTGACGTCATTGTGGTTACCTAGCTGAAATTGGGACACAGCTGAGGGGCCAAAATATCCTGAAGTCTTACCATATTTCGGGGATTTTTCTGGCAACACGAATTTTTAAAAAACTTAAGGCAGATGATTTTCTGCTAATAAAATCATGATCTTTTAAATGAACTAACATTGTTTCAGCATTGGGTACCCCCTTTAACATCATTCCAGCTCTCAGCCGATGGTATCTGTGCTTTTTATTTTTCATTAAATTATCGTTGATATTACTAATTTGTCTCTTTTGCAGGCTTAAGGAATACCGTCGACTCCGAGGTGTAACCTTTGCTGGAGGTGACGCAAAGTGATGAGCAGTTAGGGAGATACAGTTGTACGAGATATGCTCTGGTGACAGTTGTTCAGTATACTATTAATACATGGTTGGGAGTGCGTTAGTGCGATCTGGCAACACAAAGGTTTTTATCGTGGTGTACTAACGCACGAGGCGTAGCCGAGTGTGTTAGACACCACGATAAAAACCTGCATGTTTCTGGATCGCACTAACGCACGAACTCACAACCATGTATTAAAAGTTTTATAAAACGGGTCTACAATCTTAGTGTTTTCTTACAATCTTAGTGTTTGATCCGGATTAGCCGTGCGTTAGTCCCTTTGCCGTGCGTTAGTACTTTTTTTTTGCACGGTCACGTGGTGTTATTTGACCAATCAGGATGGCTACATTCTTGAACCCGTTTTATAACAGTCAATACCCTACACTAACCGAATTCTGAACACTCCAGGACCAAACACTAACCTAACCCTAACCCTACACCTCACCTAAAAACCCAATTGTACCTCTAACCCTAACCCTATATCTTTGACGAAATAATGCCCTAGCAAATGTCGCCGGAGCAAATGTCGGGTCACTAGAGACATGTATAACACAATTTTAGATAGAGTTCTGTGTTTGGACAGAGATAAAGATGAAGAATAGATTTGAATAGTGGAGGGGGTATGTGCTTTTAAGTGTTTGATTGCTTAGATTAGATTTTAAAGATGTTATTTTTTTTTGTCTACACAAATTTTATCATCATGGGTGGAAGGTAACAGGAATGTATGTGTTTTATGCTGATGTAGTTGTACTTATAATTTGTTTCATTTGTTTGTTATTGACATTTTATTTTTTTCATCTACGCAGAAAATGGGTTTACTTTAAACTTATTCTCTTTATTTTCTTCATGTTTATGCTAGATTTGAATGGTACATGTAATAGTTACATATTACTTTGTTATTTGAAATGTTGTAATATCACCACAAACATTTGTTTTTTATTCCAATTCTTAATTTGCTGCAATACTGATTTTGTTTGTTTGTGAAACCTTAATTTTCTCTGTGGTAATAATTTCCATGTCATCTCCATTCCAAGGATAAATGAAATATGTAGAAAAATTGAAATATTTCTAGCTCCTTTATCTCATACTATCTATAATAATATATGATTTTGTTTTATTATTTAACTTATTTAGTCCTTAAAGGAATGTACTAAAATTTTTAGTTTAGAAAAAGGCTTTTTTGAACATATATTATTTTTCCTCCTTCAGACTTATTTTATAAGGACTTTACTGCACAATTGCATTATACTTCTTGAAATAGACTCTGTTTTCTTGCCAAGGTGGTGCACAAATTTTAGCACAAATTATACAGTTACATGTAGCATGTACTGTAACAATGAAGGACTCCTAGTATCTGACATGGCTTTCAGTAAAGTATATTACGATATGAGATATTATAATATACTAGTAATCCTCTTGTGGAATAAGACAGCATTATTTCAAGAATGGCTAGAGATGAGATATGTCTTTATACCTCCACTTACAATGTACATCAAGACTGTCAGAGCTCGAGGAACAACACAGCAGTATTTTAAGAATGGCATTATATACATGTCAGAGGATATTATGTCTTTATGCCTCCACAATCCGTTTAACATCAAGACTAGTTGTGCTCAAGGAACAACACAGCAGTATTTTAACCCTTTCAGTACAGGAATTATGTAAGGACTAAATTGATCATATTTGTTCTTCAAATTGGCAACAATAATAGTTCTCTTTTAGTGCTGCATGGTTCTAATAAAGTGTAATGTCTTTGAAGACAATTTACATGGTTAGGAATTTTGTTGAAAAGTTAAAATGTTGCCGATTTTGTTTAAAAAAACAATGATTTTGAACCTCTCAGTGAGTGCCAATTTAAAGATTTTAATGCTAATTCTCGTTTTTAAAATTCCTGGCATCAAACACAATATGGTCATGCAACAAAAATGTACATAGTGTGAGCAGAAATTTTTGCTCTTTCTACTCATGCATCTGGTATATTTTTTTGAGCTCTGAATCAAAAGTTATTGAGCCAAACCACAAAATGTGGTCAGTTGTCTCGAAAGGGTTAAGAATGGCGCTCTTTACATGTACATGTAAGTAGAGATGTGACTCTTTGCCTCCCCTTGCATCAAGCCTAGTAATAATCTATGAACAAGATTATTTTTAAGTATTTTAAGGATGGCGTTATTTACGTTTTAAGCCCAGCTCACACTAGGAGTCATTTTGATTGCGTCAGTACATGCACTAATTGAGCCTGTGAAGGCACTTAACATATTCACCAGAGTATTGTTTGCACTGTTCGTTTTGTGATCACTCTTTAAACGATATCTCTCTTTCTTGCATGCAAAAGGCCGTGCAAATCACTGACGTGATTCAAACATCAGCAAATGATGCCTCGTATGAGTCAGGCTTAAGAGGATAGTATGTCTTTATGCCTCCACAGCCTACAGGGTACATGTAAGGTGATGCTGGTGTTACTAGTTGTTCTGAGTTCTGACTGTCCATCTCGGCATCTCCCCTACTATTTTGTCACTATACTGTATTTCGAAAAGAATTTGAAGGATGAACTTCAAGCTTGATACCAGTATTTTGCACCAAGAGGAGATTAAATAGAGGTGTAATAAATGACCTCTATAATATCAGAGGCAAAGCTAGCCTTTCATATAAAGGATCGAAGAATGCTATTTGGTGATGCATGACACATCTATTTGCCACATGTAGATGTGTCTTTTTGACTGGTACTACTTGCATTGTTTACTAAAACCCTAATATTGTGAGCTTTGTGTGTATAACTTTAAGGAAGAAACATAAGAATGAATTGTAATGTTTCAGTGTCACACTTTGTGCACCATGTATTATAGGCAAATTTGAATATTCAAAGTGAAGTTGCATTCCAAAAAATAAAAAACTGAAATCATTGTAAATTGTTATCATGTAATCAATTATGTGTTGTAGTTTAGGCCAGTCAGATGTAATAATGTTGGAGAGCCAGGAGCCTCATGGCACCATAGAAGAAGCCAACATTGTCATTAATAAAATAGGAGAAACTTGCTGAAAATCATGTCATTTTATAAACACCGACACGGGGATGTACACATGGGGCAGGGGGATTATGCATGTGGCATGGACATAGTCCCATCATATTATGGAATGTCTTGTTTATTATGCTTATTTTATGATTTCTTTCAGAGTCATTTGGCAGATGCTACGTATTCATACATAGAGCTAGTTGGAGATAAATATGGTGAATTTTGTTGGAATTTGTTGTTAATCATTTGAAGGACTCAAATAACTTTAACCTGTTAGGTATGATTTGATTTTGGTATACAATGTGACATTTACTTTCCATTGACGCTAGTCTGAGTTGTCTTGGGGTTAGTATTCGATGGGTTAAAGTGTACCAATCACCTAAATAAATAATTTGTGTACAGCTAGACTATATAAAATTAACCTCAAAATACTTTACCAGGCCTTCTAAGAGTTAACGGTTGAGGAGTATGAAGAAAGTTAAGGAAAACATAAAACTCCCTCACGCTGAACCCACCTCAAAGTTCGGTTCCGCGCCAGCCCTTATTCTATGCGAACATGTACGAGTGCGTCAACTAGTCTCCTCACAAGTTGGGAGTGTATTTTAACTTACAATATTTCTATAGAATCAACATTTGAAGCTCGTATTTTGAATATAGAATATCAACATAGAACCCCTAACCGTCATACAGAACAAAATATTTTTTGGTGATTAGTATGAACTTTAACCGTTGTAGAGGAACAGCATTATCCAAAGACCTAAATGAAGCAGCTTTGCCTCTTCCTTCAGCATCAGTTGTATTTTCCTTCCCTTTTACATTCTTGATACAAAATATGATGTATACCAAATTACCCATTATGAATAGATGCAACATAATGTCGCCAAAGAATTGCCTATTTTCAAGAGAAAATGGTGATTTTACATTCCGCAATGCATTGTCCATTTAAAGATTGTGATGCTAGTTTCCACTAACACTGTCAATGTAACTCTCCATTATGAGAACAGGGGCCCGTTGCACAAAACTTACCTTTAAATGCAACTCCTAAAAATCAAAGGCAAGTCCTTAATGCTCACTTCTGATTGGCTGAAAATTAAGCTGCGTTTGATTTTCCTGAGTTGCGTTCAAACGCAAGTTTTGTTCAACGGGCCCCAGAAGTATTTAAATTTGTAAGAGATTCTTGCTTTTCTTTCGCTTTTGCATATGAGTGATTTACATCATTCTATATCAAAGGAAAAATGCATTAATGTCATGAAAAGATGACACTAAACATTAAATTCTTAGAAGTGGGTTGAAAAGGATTGTTTGTGCATATCTGCATGATCTGTATTGATCTGTATAATCTGTATGACAGCATAATACAGTGAACCTCTTTTTGAATAAACTCCATGAAAATATTAAAAAGGATAACATAAAAAGCTATGCATCGAACCCAAGTCAGACTTGGGTTCCTTGTGGGCCGTATTCTATTTGAGTGTATTCAAAAAGGTGTATCAAAAGGTAATGCAGTATTGTCCTGAAAAGGTGACACTAAACTTTGGTTAAATTCTTTTGGAAGTGTAAAAAAAACTTATTTTTTTGTAGTGCATATCTGTATGTTTTCTTCTGTATAATGCTGATGCTGATGCTGATAGCAAGCTCCTAATTAACCTGTTATAGCAGGCAAACAAAAAAATCCAGCAGTAGAATACAAAAAAGGTAGAAACAAAATCACCTTGTTATGATGAGAGTTTGTTAAAAGTGTTTTTTGTAACAAATTTCCACTGTATATAAGTGACACGCTGTTCACACGTATTAAACATGAATTGTAAACAAACATGTATTACACATAAAACTCATAAATCTTCTTTTTCTTCACACACTGTTAGAGGGTGTCAGGATGAGTGGAATTTCCTTTTCTTGTGTTATTTTTCATAACAAACTTTGGTTTGTAATTTCTTTAAACCCTTGTTTGCATTTCCGTTTGATATTTGGTTCACATTGTAATGTATACTTGTACTTCTCATTCTTATGTATTTTTTTTTTTGGTGAAATATCATTATTCATAACCAAATGGAAGAAGAATTTCTGTTATAAAGACAGATGGATCAATAAATTCAAATTAAAATTCATATTTGTATTCAAATTCAAATTAAAATTAAGATAAAAATATTAGCTTCCAAACTTTGCAAACAACATAGATAGATAGAACAACCAAATTTTAATGCACCAAGATTGTATTTGTAGCATTAATGCAATATGCAAAAGCATTATTTCAACATAAAGTGGTGAAGTTTGTGGTCCATGGAGCCACAAAAATCACAACAATTGTGTTGTTTCTTGAAGACAGAAGTATTTTCATGATTGTGCAGTGGTCTTTAAAGATTTGCAATTAAATGTGTTTGGAGTGGAAGTCACATTTCTTCTTGCTTTGTATGGAGTGTGCCTTTATCAGATTATGATGTGCTGGGAGAAAAAAAAAAGTTGAATTATTTGATTGTGATTTAAGGCTGATTTTATTACAAGCTAAAGAATGTTATAGGGAGGAGAAAAGGGTTTCAAAATGTTTTGAAAAGATATTCAAAGGAAGAGAATGTAAAGATCAAATGAGAGACAGAGAGGGAGGACAGAGAAGAAAAGGGATATTGAGGGAGGGAGGGAGAGAGAGAGAGAGAGAGAGGAAGAAAAAGGTATGTTAATAGGCAGATGCAAATTAACCCTTTCGAGACAATTGACCACATTTTGTGGTTTGGATCAATAACTTGATTCAGAGCCTTAAAAAATATACCACATGCATGAGTAGAATGAGCAAAATTTCTGCACACGCTATGTCCATTTTCGTTGCATAACCATATTGCGTTTGATGCTAGGAATTTTAGAAATGAGAATAAGCTTTAAAATCCTTAAATTGGCAACAATTGAAAGGTGTAAAATCATTGTTTTTCATCAAAATTGGCAATTCTTCAACTTTTTGACAAAATTTGTAACCATGTATATTTTTTTCAAAGACATTACACCTTATTTGAACCATGTAGCAAAAAAAGATAAATATTGCTACCAATTTGAAGCACAAAATGTGATCAATATAGCGCTTAAATAATTCCTGTCCTGAAAGGGTTAAGGAAATGGAAGAGGAGATTGAGAGATCGAGAGAGTCAAAAATGAGGGAGGGACAAATAAGAGAAGAAAGCCATACTTGAAAGACTTTATTGATGGGATTCAATGGATGATGAAAGAGAAAGGGTTAAGTCAGAGCAGCTGAGACTATTAGGACCTGGGTGGAGACATGCCCATACCAGCTTTTCTCCCCCCCCCCCCCCCATTTTTTTTTTTTTGGGGGGGTGCATATATACATGTAGGCCTACTAAACAAAAAATGGAGAGGGAAAGAAAACGAAATACAATTTTTGGGGTAGGGTTTGCTTAAACACCCAGAACACCTAGTGTAAACATTCCTGCATGATAAATTATGAAAACAGTGAAATTCATTCCTATTCAGACTTACGACCTATACAAGCAGAGCAATATTAAGATTTAATTTTTGTTATAATCCAAAAACAAAATACATAGGAAGACATGTTGTATATCAAAACATTTTGTAAATGCATGAATAGGCCCTAATTGGTGGCGACAACACCTTTGTCATTTTTCCCATATACGGTACCAGTACCCTCCGGGGTACCCCCCCCCCCCCCCCCCCCCCCTTCATCATTGTTTTTCTCATACCAAGTTCAACCAAAGTTTAAGAAGAAAGGTCATAAAGAGTTCACTATTGCATGCATGCGTAAGTGCATTCACTGTATTACGTAATATTGACCTACTTTGGGAATACGGAAATAACGTCATACTGTTCTGCGAAATTAAATGCGCGCGCGATTTCAATGTGTGCGCTGCGCAGCTCAACGAGATTTTCAGATGGATTTCGTCATAGGTTTTGTACACAAACTAGCGCTAATAATACCGGCGATTGGTACGCGCGCGCGCTATAGCTAGTACCATGGCTAGCACACATGAGCTAGCATACAGTACAGTGCTAGTGCAGTGCGTGCGCGTGCGCATGTGACGTATTGCATGATATGGTACCGGCGAATTTTTATACAAATTGTGATTTCTTGAGAGATGAAAATACAAATTAGTATATTATCGCAATGAGTGTCATAGACCTAAATGCTAAAGGCGGCCTTCCCCCTGGCCATCATGAACTGTCGGCGGAGGAAGAAGCACGATATTCGGAGTTGTTTGGAAAACTAGACGTGGACGGTGATGGACGAATAAACGTTGATGATCTTCAGGAGGGTCTTGTGCGACTGGGAGTTCACTTGGTTCCCAATCATGCCGAAGTAAGAACCAAAATTGAACATGATTCAGTGATTTTAGTCATCCTAAAATGCCTGAATTCACTGTTTCATATATTTTTTAATGTTTTAAATCCAATAGTATTAGTTAAGATGTATTTCATTGTTTGATAAGATCCTTTCATTCCAAAACAACCGTAACAAACTAGTTTGTTCGCCGTGTAAATGTGTCGTGTATCGTGTATGGCTGCCGAGGAATAGGGCGAGGCCAAGTTGAGCAGCCGGCCGCGGCCGCTGCTTACATGAACGCGATGAATCGGATAAGGGAGATAGGGAGACGTGATTGATTCGGCCTAGATAAGATGGGCATGATGGGCATGATGGGGAGACCTATTTATTTCTGTGCACTTAAAATTTGACCTGAAAATGAAGAAGGATTTGTTCAATATTCCTGTAATGTTAATGCGCCTTTATCATATTCATATTTTATTCCTGATATTCTAAGAGTAAGTTTGCAAAAAATCTCATCAAAATTAGAGCAAGAACAATGCCATTTTCACAAGAAACGGTAACTCTAGGGAGCTCCACCGCCACCACCATTAGGCGGTGGAGCTCAAGGTAAAAATAACCAAAATCTTCCTCGCCCATTAATTTGATCGGTCGTATCGCTTACTTTCGGCAGGTGAGATAAAAAATTTTACTTACATTTCAGGAGAAACTATAGTATATGGTCTATCTATCAGTCTGAGTCTGGCATTTTGATTTCACAAATTGATTATTATTTCGATGAGGAAATTCCATTTTTTGAATCAAAATAATCGTGAAATCGTGAAATCAAAATGCTGGTATTTAAAACTAAACTCGGCCAATTAAATTTTTGTCCACAAAAAAA
Source organism: Heliocidaris tuberculata (assembly GCA_025618425.1). Taxonomy (NCBI): domain Eukaryota; kingdom Metazoa; phylum Echinodermata; class Echinoidea; order Camarodonta; family Echinometridae; genus Heliocidaris; species Heliocidaris tuberculata. Next base: position 10,244,128 of record CM046848.1, read on the forward strand.
CTCTGTATCGATCTCTACGATCATGCACATGGAATATCAAGAATTTTACTTGTGCGCGATAGGGACCGAATAATTTTGCCGACCAAATTTTTTTGGGGAAGATGCCAGCGATCGCGGCAACCAAGAAATGTACACAATGATTCTGCTACACCGTTATCACATTATCACATTAAATGGCCTTTAGAATTTGTAAGGATAAACTTGTTTTGCCTTTTTTTTGTGGAAAAAACTTCACAGTGCTGAATTATTTGATTCTAAAAATGCTTAAAATTGTATTGAGACAGTACAGCACCGGTGTTTTTCTGCAAGACCTAACATGGCGACCGGTCTCATTAAACGTAGAGGGCGTTGCTTTATCCACTGGTAGAGATCGATGGTATGACCGTACAAGAGTGTACACACAAAGTATAGTAAAGCTGCTACAGTCAAACCGCAGTTCCCCCAAAAGTGCTCTATTTTATTTCCAGTTTTGCTTGACTGGGTCAGTCTCTGAATACATAATGAGCAGGAATCCCCTGGAACATCTGATTTCCAAATGATTGAATGGAGTGGTTAACATTTACTGATTCTCATGATTTATACATCAAATAAAAGAGAAGGAATTAGAGATTCATGACATACTCTATTTGTCTATGAAAAATGTGACAAAATTGGTGAAAAATAATGTTATTTTATGACCAAAAAATGGAAATGAAATGAAAAGTAAACCTGTAAAAAACTCACATAGTTTTATTATGAGCCAGGCTGAATTTGACATGAGTGTAAAGGGCAATATCTGTACTTTACAAATATTGAAATAATATTTATGTACACTTAATGACAGGGTCAGGATCCAGCAAAATGTAACCAAAGTACACATTGGCCGGAATTCACAAAGGTGGTTTTTGGTTTATGCAGATTTCGTGGTATAAATACGCTTGATTTAGCGCATACGCTTGATTTAGCGCATACACTTGAAAAGGTCCAATAATGAACGCGCGCCGGTCGCGCGTGGTTGGCAAAAGCACTAAATTCACGCTTGTTGCCATGGTTCAGAACCATGGTTTATTTAGATTAATTTACATAAACCATGGTCTGAACCATGGCAACAAGCGTGAATTTAGCGCTTTTACCAAATATCGCGCCATAATCTTGCAGGGTGGCCTTGCCAGCCAATCACAGTGCTTGGATTCTATGGTCTTGACAATTTCAAGGATAAATTATGTACTTGGGTTGAATATTGCTGGATCCTGACCCTGTCATAACTGTATGGATGTTTTGAATATGATAATGTAAAAGATGATACTTCAACGCTTCCATACATATGCGTTTTAATAGTGGCTCATATACTTTTTATATGTCTTTTATTGACTTGAAATCTTATAAAGAAAAGTATTTTGTGTCACTCTTTTATCACATATTTTCAACTATTTATTCTTTGAATTATAACTTTAAACAGGGTATGTCTGCATTGATAAACTATCCATTTATCTTTCCAGAAAATTTGATGAGCATAGCATTAAAATTTCTTGATTTAATTAACTTTGAATATGACCATGCAAAACAGCCCACTGGCTACAAGGAGAATGTGCCATTACAGGCACTGGAAATAAAATCAGCCCTTTTTGCTCATTTGCATACGACCTGCGGTCTGACTGGCTATGTGTGGATTTTTCACATGTTCTTGAAGACTCTTACCTTTTCAGTATTCCCCAAATTACCCCCAGTTTTCCTCCCATATGTTTTTTTTAATTACATATATTTAACTTTTAAAAGTTAAAATCTCACTAGTTTTCCGGGTTAGACTTCACCAACTGAGATTACATGGACGAACAGCATCATCGTAAGTACGTGTATAATCAGAGACTAGTCTACATATTCAGTCGCTTATATTTGAAACTGTTTTTTAAGAAAATAAATAAAAATTTTTTTAGAATTGACCGCAAGTAGCCCCCCAAAATGCAATGTTATTTCATGATCATTATTTTTAAAAACAAAGTAAAAATATCCACATTTGTGGAGCTAAATCAAAATATGATAGCAGATGGAAAAATTTGACAATCCAAAAACACTTGAGGGAAGTACCACTGATCAAAAGAAATAAAAACTCAACTAGACATAGCTACTTGAGAGAAACAGTTGTGACGTACGGACACGCACTCAATTTACAGGTCGAATTCATGAAGCCCTGACTGCCATTTAGATCGGAGCTTTCGATTGGCTATGACTCAAAATCTGAGTTAATCGCGATATATAGATATATATATATATATATATCGAACTGGCCATTGCGCATGCGCCATTTTGATTCTCTAGACCAGGGGTTCTCAAACTTTTTCCTTGAAGGGCCAGATGGGACTCAAATGAAACTTGAAAGGGCCAGAGTGAACTGGAGACTTCAAAAATAACCAATGTGCGCAAAGTGCACATCACAAGCGCGGAGCGCGAAGTCCCTTGCTGCCGGGGTCCAGGGCCCGCTTAAGGGCCCTGGAAGCTCAGGGGTTTTAGATGCTCTCTGGTTCAATCTGAGCCTTATTTGGGGAGTATTTTATCCAACAAATTTATAACAGTTTTATATGAAAAACAGGCAATATTTGAGAAAAATTCAAAATGCAGCGGGAGTCAATACTCAATAGTGATAATAAAAAATTGTTGTACTTTTTTAAAGGATATTAATCATTATTATACCTATGTCAGTTTTATTGCATACCTGGAACTGAGGAGACAGATAATGTATTGTAATATTAGTAACTTTTGTAGTCAAAGTAGAGTTGTAGACCAGGCCTGTTGAAGATTCTGGTAAAGTTTCTCCTTACTTTTAGTGGGAAAAGTGGCACTGTTTGTCGGCAACAAGTTGCTTAAACTTTGGCACAAAAGGAGTGATTGCCAGACGAAGGCACTGGTGCAAATGTTCACTGGTCAACGTGCTCCGGAATGAGTTCTTTAGAATGTTCATAGTGGAAAATGCACTTTCGCTCCTGTATGTAGAGCCAAACATGGTGAGCACAGCGATAGACAATTTGTGCAATGTAGGAAATGATGCTGCCGGAACCATCTTTGTCCAGAAAGTCACATGATCACACTCACACTCCTTCAGAGCCAAATTCTCCTGGAGATCAATCATTTCTGTCTGTAGTCTTCCGGCGCTTGCCCATGGGAAGATGCTCGTGGCCTCTCTTGAAAGTTCCACAAGGTCCTTCACAAGGAACGGAGATCCGATGCAAAGCAGTACCTGCTTCCCTACACACACACAAGGAGTGATTGCCAGACGAAGGCACTGGTGCAAATGTTCACTGGTCAACGTGCTCCGGAATGAGTTCTTTAGAATGTTCATTGTGGAAAATGCACTTTCGCACCTGTATGTAGAGCCAAACATGGTGAGCACAGCGATAGACAATTTGTGCAATGTAGGAAATGATGCTGCCGGAACCATCTTTGTCCAGAAAGTCACATGATCACACTCACACTCCTTCAGAGCCAAATTCTCCTGGAGATCAATCATTTCTGTCTGTAGTCTTCCGGCGCTTGCCCATGGGAAGATGCTCGTGGCCTCTCTTGAAAGTTCCACAAGGTCCTTCACAAGGAACGGAGATCCGATGCAAAGCAGTACCTGCTTCCCTACACAAAAGTCACCAAAGCGAGATTTGAAATTGTCAGCCAATTTCTCCAGGAATGAAACATGGTCATGATGGTGATTGCCATTTGTGTGTTCCAGTAGAGTTGAGAAATGGAGATGTGCCTCTGTGATGTAATCGTATTGAGGCATGTTTCACATTGTGATAAAAAAAAATGATTAAAAAGAAAGAAAAAAACAGCGGAGTCTCGCGGGCCGGATTGAGAAGCTCCGCGGGCCGGATCCGGCCCACGGGCCGTACTTTGAGAACCCCTGCTCTAGACATTGGTAATGAGAACCGGTCCTTGCTACCATGAATGCAAGGAGCGAGAAAAAGCTGTACAAAATAAGGAAAAGTTCAGCGACAGTGTCAAGATGTTGCTGATCTTGTTGTATGATGAAACGATCCCAGGTAAATTTATTTTCGACAAAAGTCATTGCATTTTCACCGCATTTATTTATTTCATTGTGACTGAAATCACTAGCAGTTTAATTTAAGGCTTTTTTTTCTTCTTCTTCTTCTACTTTCTAATTATGGTAGTTGATAAAACAAAGTTGTGGTGGGCCAGTTGTCTTATGTACAACTCATACCCCTTTCAAACCTGTTTCCCCACCTAACTTCCCTGGTCAAAACCTCAAAATTTTATGAGCACAAATTCCTTCAGTTACCGGGAGAAGTACAGGAGCACCTTTCAGATTGACCTCACTTCCCCGGGAAAGTTATTATTGGTTACGAATTCCTCAATTCCACATTCAATTGGCCGGAAGTCAGGTCAGATTCAGGGCGTGAGTGTTTATGTTTTCGTGCTGGGTTTTAAAATGAAAGTCGATGTAATGACATGGGATTGTAGTGTGACCGGTCGAAGTGAATTGATCTCTGCTGTATTTCACCGGGTAAGTTTCCGGAATCTCAGCTGACCTTTCAAACCGACTACTTACCCGCCGAAACTACATGTATTTTTCCCTGTGTAAGTTCTCAGGGAAGTTACACAGGGAAGTTCTTCGGCTTTACGCAGGTAACTTTTCCCTTGTTCCTTTCAGACCGGATCTTTCCCTGCGTAACTCTGAACTTACGCTGGGAACTTCCCCAGGTAAGTGCTTGGTTTGAAAGAGGTATAAAACTTATGCTTACATTCATCCAACAGATTAATTTTGCTGGTTTTTTACTGGACATTTGTACAGTTACATTTATTAATACTGGGGCACAAAATTTAAGAGATTTTTTTTTCAATCATGTGCATTTTTTTTCTATCCTTTCCAGAAATTCATGTCAAAGAGCGATCAAAATCAAGATGGACATTTGGACTTTTCAGAGTTTGTTCGTTATGTTACCGAGCATGAGAAGCAGCTTCATATTGTGTTCAAGAGTGTAGACCATAATCAGGATGGGGCTATCGACGTGGATGAGATCCTTCTCTCACTAAAGAAACTTGGGGTATCAGTCAGCAAAGATGAGGCAGACAAGCTTCTCAAAAGGTAAATATATAACATATAATAGCTTTTGGGGGGATGGGGTCATTCCATAATGTTGATTTTTAAAAATATGATCCTTTTTAACGCTGGTATGAGATCATCTTGTCAATGCTGAAGAATGAAAAGATTTTTCCTCATGGAATGACCATATTTCCACTGACAAGAGCTTTATTTCCTGTAAAAAGTTGTCATTAAACATAATTAAGCCAAAAGAAAACTGCCACTATTTATTACAACTTTGCTCACAGCTTATCAATTATGCAATGATTTCAGTAGCTAAATTTTATGAAGCAAGGCCCTGGGCTTTGCATGCAGAGGGGACCTTGGGCTAATGGAAAAAGCTGAAATTCACAAGATCCCCCCCCCCCTCCCATAACTGCAATAATGATTTTATCAAGATACAGCACAATTGCATAGCATTCTATTGTGTAGCATTGTTGTTTATTATTAATATTTATGCATAGATTGGCTTTGTCTCTATGCATTATGCATCTTCACTTTATGTCTTTATAGTGACAAAATTTGATTCAAACCCACATTGATAAAATCATCAAAGCAGATTACAATTGAATCCCTCCCCAGGCTCCCCCCCCCCCAAAAAAAGGGGGGGGGGTCAGTATATAATCATATTTGGCTACTATTCCACTGTCTTCATGTACATTTTCAACCTTTATGCAGTACAGATTGAATTTTTGCAACTCAATGAAATTGTCCTGTAGTAGACGATCATGCTTGCATAGTGCTGTTCTTAACTTGTTAACCCTTTCAGGACAGGAATTATTTAAGGGCTAAATTGATCACATTTTGTTCTTCAAATTGGCAATAATAATATATTTCTTTTAGTGCTACATGGTTCTAATAAGGTGTAATATGTCTTGAAAACAATATATGGTTAGTAATTTATCGAAAAGTTGAAAAAATTGCCAATTTTGATAAAAAAACAATGATTTTGAACCTCTCAAAGTGTTGTCAATTTAAGGATTTTCAACCTTATTCTTGTTTCTAAAATTCTAGCATCAAACGCAGTAATGGTCATGTAACAAAAAGGACATAGTTTGTACAGAAATTTTTGCTCTTTCTACTCATGTAGCTGGTATATTTTTTAGAGCTCTGAATCAAAAGTTATTGAGCTAAACCACAAAATGTGGTCGATTGTCTCGAAAGGGTTAACTTGCCTTAAAGGGTACCAATCGCCAAAAGATATTTTGCTCTGTATGTTAGAGGATCCATGTCGTTATTCTATATTCAGAATATGGGCTTCAAATATTAATTCTATAAAGAGATATTGCAATTTTAATTACACGCTCTATAGGTGTAAAAGCGACTCATTTTCATGCTATCCTTTATTTCATTCATACTCTTTAACGGTTGACCTATAGAATGTCAGATAAAGTTCTTTGAGGTTGATTTTATACCTTCTAACTGTACACAAATTATTTTTTCAGGTGATTGGTACACTTTAAGTATAAGTGTAGTGAATCTGAAAGTGATATTATGTTTTAATGTTGATGAATACAACATGCAATCAATTCATTATCCTTTTCAAATAATTGTTTCCTGTTTCCTAAATGATGTCTTTTATTATTAGTGTTCTCGTTTTCCTTTTTTGACTTCAATCAAGGCTTGTGTTACATGTTGTAAGTTGTGACTAATCATGTTATTGTTGATTTTTCAAGGACTCCCTTATTTCAGTGCATTTCTTGAATTTTACCAATAACCTACACTGTCATTGTTTTTAATTCACGTTCCACAGGTAAAATGTGGAAGTGAACTAAATTTTTTATTAATTGAATAATTTTTTGGGGGGGTTATCTTTCATATTGTCGACCACCAGGCCTCAAGCTACTTATTATTAACCTTTGGGGAAAAGATATTAAAAACCAGCCCCAAAACTTTTTTCATAATTTGGGAAGCATGGATGGTGATAAGTTGTAATGATATCTATGATTTTAGAGTAATTCATACTTGAACAAGGATAATTCTCAGTGACATTAGTGGTGGTTTTCTGTTTTGTTGTTGTTGCTTTTTCTCAATATTAAATGTACATTAAATTATAAAATTTTCAGGGATTTTTGTATAGCATTGTGAGACAAAACACTCAGCAGAAAAAGAAAGTGGACACTCTTTATTGTTCAAAGTTTTCATATAAACCGTCTATAAAATATTAAGATATATATCAAATTAACGAAAAATTAATACTCTACCAACATCAATTAAGATCAAGTTCCGAAATTTCACGCTTGGATGCCTGGATGGGCACATTCATTTAACCATTAGGAGGTCTGATTAAGAAAATTGCAAAAATGGAGCAAGTCTTAATTGATGTCGGTAGACTGGTAGAGTATTAATTTTTCTTTAATTTGATAGATATTTTATTATATTTTATGGACGGTTTATATGAAAACTTTGAACAATGTAGAGTGTCCACTTTCTTTTTTTGCTGAGTGTTTTGTCTTATAAATGTTTTATGGACTCATGGAGTGTATGTTTATAACCATGTAAAAATGCTGAATGTCACAATACGCTTATCTTACAATGTATATTGACCCTCACAATTGCCTGTTGAATTCCATTATATTTGATATGTTGAATTGAATGACTTCACAGAAATTCTGTCTTGCTTAAAGTTAGTTAAAGTTTGATATGTAAAAATCTTAACCAAGTATACATGTAGCAGTACAAGGAGATGCAGCCATGCACGTCACTCAACAGCCAATCTATATTGATTTGTTATGATTGTCATCATTGTCTTCACAAACTCAATGCATTCATGACCTTGACCAAGGTGACAGCCCATCATTTCAATGAATATGCTTTTTCCTTGTATGCGTTATTCATCTAGTGACCACTGACCTTCATAGTGTCCTTGAGGTTAAACCTACATGTACATGTCTGTGTATGAGTGTGCAGTGCAGTCTTTGTCAATGTAATTGTGCTTGGGATAAAAATACACAGTCCGTGATGAACGATTCAGCTCTGGAAATCTCTTCTAAATAAGAACTCTGAACTTAGAAATAGCAAAATAAATTCTCACTTTTGCTAATAAAAAAAAGACAGAAAAAAGGGATCCTGTGATCAAAGTCATTTTTACATTTACCCAGATGCTGTTTACCTGATACATTTACACTGTTTTTCTATGTTACATGTATATCGACATTCATAATCAACAACGGATTTACATGTTTTTTCAACTTGTATTTGAAATTGCTATTTAGTGTTTTGTTGTTGTTGTTCTTCTTCTTCTTCAGTACGTGTTGACAGACATGCTAGTCCATGTAGAGACATGGATGAGGGTTGAGTAACCATGGACTAAAACAATCTGTTTGATATGCTTTAGGGTTTGTGTCTTAAAAGTGTCAAGGGCAGTAATATTACTGATGTTGTCATGTAGTCTATTCCAGTCTTGTTTGTTGTGTTGAAGTTTGTTGCATTTCTATTCCTTCAAAACCATAATTTGAAGTTAGTAACAAAGAGTAATGTTGACTTTTTGAAAGAATAGTGTGTAGACTCATTGTCTCAGCACAATTTTCCTTTGAAATTAATCAACTACATTTATTTTATGTAGAGCATGCCTTACCAAAGGGTAAGACAGGTACTTGTACGATGATATGTACACTGAAGGCTTACTGACTTAGACCCTGTTCTCATTGCTGAGATAGTGCACGCTACAGCGTGCCATCTCTTAGGTGAGAACACGGTGACGTCGTCTTGGTGCAATCCACAGAGGTCCACGGCGATCAAAAACGGCGGACTGTTGGACCACTACTAAGGGGTGCTCCACGAGAGATAGCGTGATCTAGAGTGCGCCAATTCGCATTCTCCTGTGCAGAGAGTGCCAGGATACTAGTAGATCGCGCTAACCTCTGCAGGTGGGAACCTCCAGCGTGCCAGTGGACCTGCAAGGCGCGCGCCAAGCCGCCATGGGTCGCCCCACGATAACGTGATCCACTTTCCAATCTCATAATGAGAACGGGGTCTGTGTTGTAAAGGACAACAGTAATCTCTTTCCTCATGACAGTTTCAGTTTATAAACTCTCCAGTCTCCTACATGTTGTTACATGCTTGACTAAATCTTCTAGAGGTTGTGTTTTCCATACCAGTAGGCTTTCCTTATTGTATTTGTACACTGACTGAATCCCAGATTCCCAGTGTGTATGCTTGTGAAGGCCTACATGGATATGAGTGGCTGACTTGTGTAGGACATGTTATCTTCTCCCAGTACACAGTATTGTAATTATGGAGTGAAAACAGTCATACACCTTAAAAACTTACATCTGTACATTGCGATTATACAGTGCGAGTCCGAAAAAACTTTACACTTTTGTGATTGCCTATCGTTATGTAATGGAGGTATTTGATTGTTCTTGTAAATTATTGCCCCCCCCCGTTTCTTTTGGTACCATATTCATGGGATGATATTTCATGGTTGGCTGCAAAGGGGTCAAGTTGTTAACTGGGTCAAAACCCATTTGTGCCAACTCTAAACCAGTTGTTTTCCTGATAAGGAATCCATGGACTGACCAACTGGGGCCTGGAATGTTAATGAAAGCACAGTTTTTACATTGAGATGGGTCAGGCAGGGGATCATTCAAGAATCAAATCGCTCCTTCCTCATGATTTCCAAGAGGTTCTTCCTGACAGATAGCCTTAAAAATGTACCTGACATCTTGCAAGACCCCCATGCTTCCCCAAAGATATTTCTGTCATGGATGAAGCGCAGTTTTGCTGTGATGATTCGATCACTTCCCATCATATCTGACAGTACGAGTATGCATCGCATGGTCACTTGTGATTGAAAAGAATCCATAAAAGTTAACCTAAACATGATTTGATAAACAATTTTGATAGAAAAACACTCTTTCTTGCTTGTTGCTCCAGATCCACCACACACCTTCTCATTTGGCGCATGTAGGCCTGAGTCATAACGTTTTTTTTTTTTGACCGGTGCCCGCCGGTGATTTTTCGGGGGAGACCGGCGGACCGCATCGGGAAAGTAGCATGTTTTTGATTGTTGAAGAGGGAAAACATGAGAGATCTTAAAAGAACATAATATTTATATTACAAGTAGGCTTGAGTCATAACGGTTTTCTTTTTTTGACCGGCGTCCACCGGTGATTTTTCGGCGAGACCGGCAGACCGTTGAAATAAAGAAATACCGGTACATAAAGAAATTCAGTGTTAATGAAAGACTTTGAAAATCAACCAGTTTAAGAACTAAATTCCCTTATCTATATTAGAACTTTCTCATGATATTAAATTTCAAACCATTAATCAACCAAGTGGGACTATGGAAATAAGATTACCGAGCAGGATTTCTCAATTTTCTTGCTTGAATTTATCGGCCCGTAACATGATGATATTGTTGCATTCTGTATACGTGTATGGGCGCTGCCATCTTTTATCTGTTTGTTTGCAAACTCGTAATTACTCCACTAGAGTTAGCCTGGAGTTAGCGCCATCTCGGGGCAAGGTGCGCAGAATCGTACAAGCAGCGCTCACCTGTACAGAATTCAACAATAATATACGGGCCAATAAATTCAAGCAAGAAAATTGAGAAATCTTGCTCGGTGATCTTATTTCCATAGTCCCACTTGGTTGATTAAAGGATTGAAATTTAATATCATGTGAAAGTTTTAATATGAATAAGGAAATTTAGTTCTTAAAACTGGTTAATTTTCAAAGTCTTTGACACTGTGAATTTCTTATGTATTTCTTTATTTCATCGGTCCGCCGGTGTGCATGAAATTGCACCGGTGACCGGCTGCATTGGTCGGGCGCCGGTGGACCGACCGACTCGACTCAGGCCTAGGCGCATGTTGTTTTTGACTAAGTTACCTAAATTGGCCTCTGTGCAGCCAATCGTGAAATATCATTCCATCAATCTACAAGTACATATCACATTTATTCATATCTACTACTCTTAAAACAACAGGCAATTATAAAAGTGTAAAGTGTTTTTCTGACTCACCCTGTAGTGATAATGTGTACTGTAAAAGTACACATGTATGGTCTGTTCTTGTATGTCATTTTAAGACGGTAAATTTATTTACAGTGCAAAGACGGATTACACTGATGTCTGTGAATGGAATTGCCCTTGTGACGTCACTGCTGGAAGGGTGATTTGATTGTCAGTGTTTTTGCGTTGCTTTTCTCCAGAAATACCAATTTCCAAACCTTTATAACTCTTTGTGCTTTAGATTTATTACATGAACATGTAGTTTAAAAACTTGTTCTGGTTGTTCTGGTTGTTCTGTGTCTCTTCTTATCTTTCTTTCTTTCTTTCTTATTCCCCCCCCCCCCCAAAAAAAAAAAAAAAAATTAAAAATTACTTGTTCATTTGAACAGTTCACTTTGACCAACCCATCGTTTTTAATTGTTGTTGTTTTCTATTTTGTTGTTGTTGGTTAGATTACGTTAGATTATGCAATCTATACAGGATGGCCCAGAAAGAATGCAGCATGTGATATCTGCAATTTTAATGACATCATTAACACAGTATCATAAGGTTTTTGTTCTATTGGGTAGAAAATTCTTTTTGGAGTAAAATGACACCAGGATCATCAATTTTAGGTAAGGAATTTTGATTCAACGGCTACAGTGTATTTTTGTGAGGCAATGTCATTTTCAAAATTTGTTACTTTTGCAACCCTTGTCATGCTTGAAGCAGCGAGATATTTGGATATGATGGCTTGGCTTCTCATAAAGTCAGCTATGTTGACAGATGCATGACTGCGTTTGCTTTGAAAATGAAGACAACTTCAGAGATTGTATGGAAAGCTGTCATGCTCAAATTTCTGACTGCTTCACGTATGACTATGGTTGCAAAAGTAGCAAATTTTGAAAATGACATTGCGTCATAAAATTAGCCATAGAATCAAAACACCTTACCCAAACTTAATGATCTTGGTGCCATTTTATTTGAAAAAAGATTTTTCTACCTGATAAAACTAAAAACCTTAAGATATTTTGTTAATGATGTCATTGAAATTGTAGATCTTTCTGGGCCACTTTGTATATTTACCGGGTATTGCATTCCGTAAATCATTTGGTTGTACTTATTATACCTTGGCCCTCTTGCATAAAAAGTTGTGATTAAACGCAACTCAAAATATTAAACGCAACTTGATTTCCAACCAATCAGGATCTCATATTTTGGATTTGCGTTTAATTTTTTGAGTTGCGTTTAATCGCAACTTTTTATGCAAGAGGGTCCTTGTTATGTTTTTCATTTCCAGTGCTTATTATTTCTCTTTTATTCTGCTTATGCACTGTTTCCTTCAGATTTAGTTAATCCTCCTTTAATGTTGCCTCATTAATACAAGTATCATATTTATGCTTTACCCATGCAAGACTGGTAACCATTTCTCATGTCATCCTTCACCCTCTCCTCCCATATCTACGCAGGTTAAAGGGTTGCAAAGGGTGTCGGGACCACATCCCCAATCATGATCCCAGGCATGGGGATTTAGAGTGTATGTGCTAGTAAGTTTGTATTGTTAGCAAACAAATCCTTTCGTTCCTATGTCATTTTTGCTGTATTGTTAGTTTTGGTTGGTTTATTTTTTATTTTTTGCCTTGTTTGTTTTGCTGGTGTAGTCTGTACAGGTTACAGAGAAATCCATTGCTTAATTTCAATTTCTTATCATTTATGCAACAAGTTTTCATTGGACATGTACATGTACATAGTGGTTGTTATTGCCTTGTATCATTTCTGTATGAGAGGCTTTTATATTTTCATTCTCCAGTGGTAATTAGTGTGTATGTGTTATTGCATATGCTTTATAAATTTTGACATTTTGACTGACCATCAAAATCAAATAACTATTATGTGTGAAATGCTAGAAAATAGATATGTATCTCTGTGTATCGTACAGAGCCTGTTCTAGATCTACTGATATTAGAATTTATTTTCTCTTTACTTCGTAATATTAAAATTCAAGTGCCTTTGCATCTTAAAGAAAAATCCAGTTGTGCTAGATACATGTATGGTATAACCGTGAAAACGTTAGGATCACATATGAATGACCTGTCAGCTTGAAAACCTAATTGCGAGATTGTTTTACTTCTTGTTATACCAGTAATGAGAGGAAGGATAATGCGCTAATCATGAAATAAAGGATGGTTGAGTTATTGTCAATGGTTGGAGTAAAAAAGGGAATATTTTGTACTGAAATGGAACCCGTAATCATTGAACAGCCATTTTTGCCTTTCTTTTCAAAACTGCAATTTCTGTACCGAACAAAGCAGAGGGCAAGTCAATATTTCCATAAATTTATATTATTTGGCAAAAATGGCAACTTCCATTGTTATCAAATGGAAAAGTCTGGTATGAAAGGACTATAAGGTAGAAAAATATCAGAGTATGGCAATTTTCCAACTCACAAGAGGGGCACTTTTTCATTACTTAAGGGCATTTATTGATTTGGGAAATCAAAATACTAACAACATCAGCAACAACCGAAGAAGTAGAGACAAGTACAACAGTGAGAAGAACCTTTATTATATATACTGGATAAATAATGATAGAGTACTTTAATGTAATTCAATTTTTTTTAATCCCTACCCCCATCTCTTGCCCCCCCCCCCTCTCTCTCTCTCTCTCTCTCTCTCACTCACTTTATCAGTAATAATATCTTACCTCTCCAATCTTCTGCTGTCTCCTTTATTTCTCTCTCATCCTCTGCATAAATAGTTGGCTCCTAAAATATTAGATATGGGCACTTTGGGGACATTTTATCAAAAATCAGTCGATGTCATTTTATCAAAAATCAGTCGATGTCATCGTTTTCAGTATGTAATTTTACATCAGGATCTATGTTTGGGAAAAGGTAAACACCATTTCCCATTTTGGAGTTGTCTGTGTACCAGACTGTTTCTAACTAAAATGCTTTCAACAAAAAATATATAGCATACCAGTGGTCTGAAATGTTTCAAGCAATTACAAGATCAGTGAAAAAAGAGTGTATTAAAAGAAAAAAACTAAGAATTAATTAATTTTTTTTAACCACTTTAGCTGGGTGCAGTAATGCAGTTTTAACCCTTTCAGGACAGGAATTATTTAAGGGCTAAATTGATCACAATCTATTCTTCAAATTGGCAACAAAAACATTTTTCTTTTAATGCTACATGATTCTAATAAAATCTAATGTCTTTGAAAACAACATACATGGTTAGGAACGTTGTCGAAAAGTTGAAAAAATTGCCAATTTTGACAAAAAACAATGATTTTGAACCTCTCAATGTGTTGCCAATTTAAGGATTTTAAAGCTTATTCTCCTTTTTAAAATTCCTGCCATCAAAACCAATATTTTCATGCAGCAAAAATGGACACAGTGTGTGCAGAATTTTTTGTTCTTTCTACTCATTCATCTGGTCTATTTATTAGGGCTCTGAATCAAAAGTTATTGAGCCAAACCACAAAATGTGGTCAATTGTCTCGAAAGGGTTAAGATGCAACCAGTCTTCACATCTATCTCCATCTTTGCCCCTATTAATAATCTAGACACACTAGCGTAGCTGAGGGGGGGGGGGGCAGAGGGACAACTTTTCCTCCATTTTGTTTTGTTTTGTTTTGTTTTGTTTTGTTTTTTGTTGCTTGTCAGAGAATTATGGAGGAAAATATCTGATACCTCCCCCCCCCCCCCACTGAGCAACCTTTTTTTTGAGGGCTGGTGAAAAAAAAAAATTGTCACTACCCCCCCCCCCCCCCCCCCCCTGGCGAGAGAAGAAAAAAATACGGGTCTCCCTTCAAGCAGATTTTGCCCCCCTTGTAAAAAAATCCTAGCTACGCCACTGTCTAGACATGATCCACATTGTAATAGAATGATTAAAAAGTGGGTAATAGGTTGGTCTTTCAGTTCATTCCAGTGTATTGGTTGGTGTGTTGTGGCTTCATATGTTTTTTCATACTGCAGAGGCTTGCCTTCATGCATAATTGATTACATGTACCCTCATTTTTTATGCATGTAATTTGGATTAGATTGCTGTTTAGGTCCTTTTCAACTGCACTTAGAAGCAACCTGTATTTTTTTGTGTTGTTTTGTTTGTTTTGGGGGTAGAGGTTATAATTTGCTTTTCATGACAGCTATAAAGTGGGTCTTATGAATATGAAAGTGAAGGTCGAGTTCTGGGCAAGGTGGAAAAAATAATTTTGTGAGCATTCTCATTCCTGTTATGTTCGTTTGGAAGAACATCATAGTATAAATGTGCCCTGCAAAGGATCGCTCTTCAAATGCCCTCATATTCAAAATGTGATGAAAAATAGCAGAAGTGTTTGTACACCCCAAAAGGGGGGGGGGGGGGTATTCAACAGATGCCACTTGTGTGTGCAGACAATGCAGTACATGTGCTTTTCAGCAAGATTGGGTCAATATCTTGTCATTTTGAATGATTCCAAAACCTCACAGTATATACACCAATTAATTTGTACACTGTAGTCATGATCACCTTTCCCAATTCCTTTGAGACAGTTTCTTTCATCTGGAATGACCTGGAAAGTTCCAAAAAGCTCTGGTAAAAAAACAATGAAATACATCGTATCTAGACAACTACCTCTGGACATTACTCCCAACCCCAAGACAACTACTCACCTTACAACTACCCAACTTACAAGTTCAAACTACCTCTGAGGACAATAATCCCCTAGGACAACTACCCCCTAGGACAACTACCCCAGATTAATTCTCCATACCGCATATAGCCAAAAGTCAGCCCATAATGCATTGTCTCATCAACATCTGGGAATTATTTGCAGTCATGGTATCTTCCAGTTGCAGATCCATGTACGTACGCCATGGCACATAGTTAGCTAGCGCTCAGTGTTGTTTAGAGTGCAGCATTAGAAAGAGTAACACTGCACTCAAAATAAAATTATTTTGTTGTTCAGAAGTTGTTATTCTTACATTTGAATCCGATCTTGGAAAAAAAAAAATAATGCGAGAGTAATTTTTCTGGCAGCTAATTAATGAACATCAATTTTCTATCAACTAGAATCGTCCATCAGATAAGCAGCCTACATAATGGCGACCTTCATAAAAGTATACAGAGCATCAATTTTTATGTAGGGGTGTTTCACATTACTCGTCTGTAAATGCCCTCAGACGTTTTTTTTTTTCTTTCTATTTCTGCTTAAAGTGGCTATTCAAAGAAAATCACAAATATGACAAATAATGTATCACTAGAAACTGGGAAGCTTACAGATGCCAATCGTATAAGTTTTACATCAACTGCGTATCTGATGATTTAGAAAATAACAAAAATAAAAACACTTCTCAGCATCTGGAATATCCGAGCGATTCGCCAGAAATAAAGCGATGTTTTGATGACGTCACACCGGAGACGAATCCTGCCTAAGCAGACGACGTCCTATAACGAATGAACGTAATTGCAATGCAATTATTTATCAAATTATAAAGAGTATGGTATATTTAAACATGACCTTATTTCACACCATTCTAAAAGGGAAGTGAAACTGATTCTCGTAACTAAAATCTTTTGATTGTAAATATACAGGATGAGGGTCACTGATCAATGAAATAAACCACACTTTCAAATTGAAAAGCCCTCCGAATAATAACGTGGACAGAATTCGTTCCCTCTTGAAACGCCGAACATGCCCCGGTGCAGGCAGCTGAAAATACAATGGCGTCTAATTTTGTTTACAAGTGACTGATTCCTTCTTTTTTTTAACACTGCATTTTTCATCAAAATAATACCATACACAAAGTTAAGAGTGAGGCAACAGACTAACATTAAGACTGACGCTAGTAAAGTAAGGGAAATAAGTGAAGAGGAGATGACAAAACAGGCACTGAAAAATCTGTAAGATGCTATGGGACATCGTCTGCTTAGACAGGATTGGTCTCCGGTGTGACGTCACACATCTCAGCAGCGTTCAAAAAGCTCTTCAGGTGCTATATCGGGGCTGTATTTTACCGTTTTATAATTGATAATAATCATCACTTAAAATGTTTCCAAGCGTTGAATTTTGATAACCTTGTTTAATTTAAGCTTCACCTATGTAATAATAAGAATTAAACCAATATTTAAAATCAATAAAGTTCTACTTTAAGATTACTTGAAATTTGTATCAATGCATTTTATGATTATAATAAAAAAATTAACTCTTCTCCAAATATTTTCGAATTACGTATACAATTTGCGCATATGCAGAAAAAAGGTCATTTGTACCAAGTATGATTGACCCTTACACGTTTTCATAGTGTGCGCATCACGATGCACACACTAGTTTGATTGTACAGTAGCACGTTCACCAAGACAAATGTACGTGTGTGTACAAATTGGGGTCATTTTGGGTTCATTTGTACTATTACGAACTGGCTTATTGCTCCAGGATAGTTATCTCCTAGCACAAATAACATCAGGTACACCCAGGACAGTCTCCTCCATCTTATGAAATGCAGAAGTGGGGCTACCTTGGGATAGGGGGGCATAGTCTCCCCCCACACACACACACACATTTTCAAGTACTCACAAAAGTAACTTTTCTCTTTTGAAAAGTGCTCCTGTTTACTTCCAATATGTGCCCTTTTCACCACCAAGTGCTCCTTTCAAATCTGATAAGGGCCTCTTTTCTTCCGATAAGTACCCCTTTCCTTTCTGCTAAGTGCCCTTTTCCATATAAAAAAAATGTGAAATGGGTCCTAGTACATTCGTTCTGCATCTTCATGGACATTGTTCCAGAAGCCCATCTTGCTCAGAGTGGGAACAGGGTCTCCGACCTTTTGAATAGACAACGCACTAATTCACTCAGGTTGTGTACGTGGCTGGCTGGCTGTAGTACTATGATGTCAGGTGTATGTGATGTCTGTTATGCATATCATCATTTAGGATGCACCCATCATCACCATGCATAAATTAGAATACCAAACACCAACAACCCAGATGCTGTGATGCTGTATTATGGGCTCTAAGTATCTATCAGTTGGCATGGTGCAGACATACACTCTCCTTGTACATGAATGAGATCACCCTGATTCTCTTGAGACAAAGAAATGTAAATGTTATTCACCACTACTACACAAGCCCTATCTCATGTCTGGGGCACCGAGAAGTTATGCATGCCACTTGTACTTGTAGTATATTGCATCATTTTCAAAGTGGCAGATCTGTACATGTATTATGTCTCACCTTATCCTCAAACTAGACCTCCCTGTTCAGGAGGCGTGCAGTTGAAAAGTGGTTACTGGTACATGTCTATCGTTTCTGTTTTCATTATTCATATAAATTCACATTTCAGGGGTATTCAGACAGAAACACTTGGCTGCAATTCATTCAGAAACAGTATTTTGAAATTGAATACAGTACATGTAGCCTGCAGTTGATGAATTAATAAGAGCGACTACATGTAGTACCTGAAAGGAAAGTAGAGAAATGAGAGATTGTAAACGATGAGAAATAGAAATATGTAATAATATTTGAAAAAGTGTCGGAGGGGGGGGGGGGGGGGGGGGGGGAGGAGAGAGAATTGGGAATATGGGGACCGTTGCGGAATGTTGAAATTCAGACTGAAATTCAAGAGAAAGGGAGAGATCACTCAGGCAGAGTATTACTGTTGTGATGCAGACGAAGAGTGATTGGTTTTGTGGAGCTAATCATGATAATGTGGGTGGTTTGCTCTTTGCAGAAGGCTAATTTGACATTTTGAACAGGCGATGGAAATAGAAGTGTAGTTCCCAGGGTAGCGCAATGTGGTGATATGCATTGACCTGGATGTGTGTCTGGTGGTGACCAGAGAGAGATCACAGCTGACTGGTTGATTGTATTTGTTAAAGCTTTTTTTTCCCCAGGAATTGCATGCATGCCTAAACCCAAATGGATCGTTTCAATCGAATCAATGGGAGAAGTTCTTTTTATGATTTCTTCACCTTGTTAAAGGGAAAGTCCACCCTGATAATAAGTTGTTTTAAAAGAAGCAGAAAAATTAAAGGAACAGATCAAGGAAAGTTTGGGCAAAATCCAACAAGAAATAAGAAAGTTATGCATTTTTGAAGTTATAATCAATCAAACACAAATTGGCAACTCTGTGACGTATCTTGCGAGCTCCTCTCCTATTTGCTCAGTACAGAAAATTTCTCAAATTTTCATTTTCTTAGTTTTTGATGAAGGAGTAGATTTGTTTCATACAGGTTCTGTGTAAAAAAAACATGAACAATGATTACAGCTAAGGTCCATGTATGATTGAATATTTTCTTTAGAGAAAATGGAAATTAATGCCTTTTTGGGATCCGGCAAATGGAAGAGGAGCTCACAAGATACGTCACAGAGTTGCCAATGTGTGTTTGATTGATTATAACTTCAAAAATGCATAACTTTCTTATTTCTTGTTGGATTTTGCTCAAACTTTCCTTGATCTGTTCCTTTAATTTTTCTGCTTCTTTTAAAACCAACTTATTATCAGGGTGGTCTTTCCCTTTAAAGGGACCGAAAAGTCGCCAATCGTGGTGTTTCAGAGCTTGGCCCGGCTCGGGTAATATTCAGGAATCTCCGTACATCTTCGGTAAACGAGCACGCAATAGCAGTGATAAGCATTCGACCGAAGAAAGGCGAACTGAACAACCCAACTGACAAACTACCCCACCCTCGACGGCAATTTTGTTCGCTGCTCCAAGATTGTTGTTATGCACGGCCTTGCAATAGGGGCAAGCGAATGAAATTGAACGTACATGGATATCGAGCGGTGGCTCCCTTTAACAAGGTGAAGAAATCTCCCATTGATTCATTTGAAACGATCCATTTGGGTTTAGGCATGCATGCATGCATGCATGCAATTCCTGGCAATATTGGTAGCATTTTAAATGGAAAACTTTGTGACTATGGTGCCCTGATGCCATATGGATTTAACACAATGTATATACATGTAGGCCCAAACATGTACATATGTACATCTACATGTACAATGTATGTAAAGTTAAATCATATCAACAGTGGCATTAAATTCATGACATTGCCCAGCTTGGTACCTGCAAAACAGTTTATATGGTAATCTTCATGTTGTATACATCTTTTCATAATTACATGTAGGTTTCCTAATAGGCTAATACTATCCTTATTTTTATCCATGGATTCACAACTGCCTATATAGAGTGGCTTGGTAGATAGAGCAATGCTCTTAGACATGGGCACACTTACCCTTGTTCAAAATATTGTTTTTTGTCTATGTTACGAAGAAACCACTTGATAAATTCTATTGTTCACTCAAGTAGCCTGCATAGTAAGGAAGATAGGGAGGCACATTAGTTTCAGAGTATAATATGGTTTGAATTGTTTGATTAAATTGTGAAAGTTGGTATATTTATTTGGTAATTGTATCTGTGTACATTACACATGTATGATATCAAACTTGTATCAAGAGTTTCATGACTTTTGTGGTGGAATTTGTGATTTTGAAATAAGAAGTAAGAACCACTATTTCTCATTATTTCTGTGTGAAATTAGCAATTTTAATCACAATTCAGATACATGTGTATTATCACCAGATACGTAAATTTTGTCTTTATATTTGTTGATATGTTATTGTCTATATCTTCAAGTCTTTTTGTAGGTTAATGTACATTTCCCATTTTATAAATTTTCTCCTCATGAAGAGTTGTACATACATTTTTGACATGTGCTGCACACAAAATATGTACGTAGCTGTTGCTGTAGTACTTTCACTTTCATAGGTAAAAGTGTGCATCCTCTGTGCTGCAGTTTGTGATTAATGTGATGTATTTTTTGGTTTGTTTCTCTCCCCATATTATTGAGTACAAAAATAAGGTTCTAGCTCTGGGATTTCCTGCTGATTAAGACATTTCTATGGCTATGAGGAGTCTTAAGTATGTAAAAATGAAAAAACGATGAAAGTTTGGAGTGTAAGTAGTAATATATGATTTTCCTCCCTATTCAGTATGGACAAGGATGGAACATTGAAAGTAGATTGGAATGAATGGAGGAATTATCTCTTACTACATCCCAGCTCAGACTTGCGAGATATCTACGCATACTGGAGACATGCAACTGTGAGTACTTAACTAATCATAGACCCTACCACAAAATAATGAATCTCTAGTATCCTAATGAATGTTCCCCCCCCCCCCTACACTTTATACTTAAACGGTTTTTAGAGTTAGACCAGGACCCTGTTAATTATAAATAACAATTGCAACAGATCTTACTCTCAGCCAATCAAATGCTACAATTTCAGTAGCTTTCAACAGTTATTGTGACTTGTTATTGATAACAAGTTTTATGAAACGGCCCGGGGCTTGACACTAACAGGTGCCCGGTACATTTGGGCTCCTAAATTATAACCATGACTCCAAAATTTCAAAATTTTAACTGGGCCCGTGCATGTGGACCCTTAGATTGTTGATCCAGAGCCCCTGTTAAAAACAGTCAGTATGGAACCCTACTATCCAGTATCCTATTGAATGCTTTTTCACATAAATCTTTTTTCTTTGTGGAAACTATTTTTCTAATGGGCTAGTAGTATAGTATCTTTCAAATTTTGTCAATTCTCTCTCTCCTGTGTGGTCATTAGTCTGCTAGCATCTGCTGTATTTCTATTTCATCCTATTTGATAATCTTTGGTGACTTGACCGAAGACTAATAGTGTTTTGGGTGAATAATCTAGAAATGTAAACGACACAGCTCTTATTAACTTCTCATTGTATCTCTTACAAAACCTGTCGTTTTGTAGTCCTTTGAAATGTCACAAGCAAAGTCAAGACTAGAAATTCCATCATTGTGAGTGTGTATTTGTTCCACACCTGTATTAAGCGTATGCACGGTAGCGTGTCTTTCAGGCAGAGTTGATTTCCATATTCGCAAGAAACTGTGTTGTACTGAGTCTTCCTTTCCCAGATTCAATACAACATGGTTTTGTCAAGAGCAGGGAAAATGAACTCTGCCTGAAAGATAGGCTACATGTAAATACCCAACTATGCATCTTGATGTTCTGAGAGACGAGGTTTCAAAGGGTACCATTACTTGTATTGGACTAGAATTCCATAGCGTCCTCTAATTTTGGGCAGACAATGTATGAAAAATGGTATTAAGGTTTCTCACTCTCTGTGAATATTTATTTTCACAATATTTTGCAAGTAATAACAGATTCATGTTCAGTAATGTAATGTCCAATTTATTGTAGAATCTGTGAATGTTGAAATCATGTTATCTGTCTTAAATTTTTGCATGGTCATGCTAAAGAATACAATTCTTCACGTGCCTGCAATGCTCAATTATTTATAGTTGAGAAACTGCTAGCATTTCACAATGCATGACCTGCTTCTCATGCATGATGGTGGGTAGTTTAGAAACTATCTAGACTACGAGATTTACCCATGGCTTCAAAAAAGTATTCAAAAAATATCAGACCTTGCAATATCTTTTACATACTCAGTGAATGATTGATATGCAGACACACATTCCCTTGCATGTTTTTGCATAATTAACGTACTCAGAAGAAAAAAAATCATAAAGCAAGAAACTAGATTTTTACTCTATCGTAATTCATAATATTCAGTAGGCTTGTAATTCGTTGAAAATGGAATTTGACTGTGTTTGACCCCAATTTTTTTTTTCTCTTTTTGCTCCTTGCAGCATTTCTATTATGTAAACTTTAATCAATATTTTCATAGACCTCTCGATCTGGAATCCTTTCAAATTCCCCAACGACTGGTATGGATAAACCTCCCCTTATTTTAATCTTGTTTGGT